>JAHPZR010009388.1:20000-27500 GCA_019787425.1 Platygyra sinensis | reverse complement strand
CAAGAACAAATGGCGAAGCTAGGCGAATACTTGTGCCCTTCGGGAGTCGCTTCTTAAAACTCTGTCGCTTTAAAATGAGAGCACATCAGTAACTTTAATTTGAACGCTCTATCCAGGATCAGTTGAAAACAGAACCGAGAAAGAAACCAAATTGGCTGGTAACAGGATCACGACCATTTACCATCTGTTTTTCTCCGTTATGGTGGATTTAGTTGGCTAAATTTCAATCTAGGGGCCTGTTTAGAAGGAGGGAGGGTTACCCTAGCAAGTTAACCTTAGCAGGAGGGCAAAAGATAGCCCGGGTTTACAAGCAAAATTTTACAGGTAGAGTAACCCTATAACCCGGGACAACTTAATAAGCGGTTACTCTCAAAGGATCTGGAAACAATTTAAAAGTTAACCCGGGTAGGCCCGTTATCCCTACCTGGAGTGTTTACAAGAGAAACAGTTAACCCGCCTGCCAGGGTAACCGTAGCATGCAGATAGGGTAACCCGCCTACCCGCGTAACTCTGGCTGCCATGTAAACACGACAAAGAAAACAGGAGGAAATGTGTGAGTGGTAGGTAACTCTCTCTCCTCGGAAACAGGCCCTAAAGCCCCGGCCAAACGATTGGAACAATTTAACGTAACATTGTTGGGCGCAACATCTCGCGGGCGTTTGGCCACCCTGTTGCTATATGTTGCGACCTGTTGGGTGTTGGTGGCCCAAGTTTGAAAATAGTCAAATTCTCTACGCAGCATTTGTGGATGTTGCAGGATGTTGTAGTCGGTTGGCTGGGTTCCTGCGACAATTTTACGCCAGGGCATGCGCACTAGTTAGATTTGCAACACCCAACATGTCGCAACACGTCTTAAACAGGGTGGCCAAACGCACATAACCTGTACATGTTGTGCTAAAAATGTTTGCGATATGTTGTACCAAAATGTTGCGTTCGTCTGTCCGAACAATGGGGCACTGATCACAACATTAACCTGACATGAGCCCGCGATCCCATCGAAAACCAGTACTGGGTCAACTTTAAAAAACACAAGGTCTCAATGAGCTCTAAGATTGAGCCCGTGCTATTGTCACGTGAAACTGGTCGGCGAATACCTTGTTTTAGCAGGTGTCAGTTGATCATAATATGGATGTCCACTATCAAAGATATCCGCTGTAAACCAAGACTGCAACACTTGGTGTTAGCCCGAATAAAGCCGCCAGATTGCGTGACGTCGTTGTCGTCGCTGGGCGTCGTTCTTTCTATAGTTATGGTGCTCCGCTTTGGGGTCCTTCGGGTCGCCGGAGCTCCGCTGTAGTCTCAAACTACACAAAACATGAGCAGTAACAACTTTTTCAAACAGAAGAAAATGTGAAAAGTGAATTGATCAACATGACACGAACTTGGGTTCGATTCCTGTCGAGGACTCAGATTTTTTCGTTATTCCACGGTCGTATCATGTTGACCAATTCAACTTTCCCAATTCATTACCGAGCTTAAAATTTACCATTTTTATTCACTTATCAAGAAAAAAAATCTACTTCGGTTAACTTTTAATTCTCGATGTGAGCGTTAACCAGCCCTCGAGCAACCCGGCCTTGTCGTTTTAATGGTATAATAATGCAACCCATATAACCTAGCTTTACTTCCAAAAGTTCCCTGGCCTGCTCTCGCTGGATTTTGTCATATCTCTCGTATCATATATCTCCTACAGAAGTGTTATAACAATCTCAATGTCAGTGGTACGTTTTGAGGGCGAAAGTGCTTAACTCAAAGCAGAATCACCTATGAAAACAACTCTTTATACACTGAGAACTGAAAAGATCACAAAGCAGAAATGCACTCCGCTTGATTTGCTCAGTATAAACAATAACGCTTCAACAAAAGCCTTAGAGTTCCTTACATCACCGGCCAATTTTCGTTGTAATTCAAATCCACCTAGGAAAAACAGCTTAAGCGTGGCTTCAATTTCGATATCTACCGATCAATGACAATTGTTTCACTAGTTATGAAAAAAGGTTGAGTCATAAATATTCTTACTTGCATGTTAAACGGTTTCAGTACATGTACTGTAACCAAAGGAAAAACACATGAAGGCAACATTCGATCTGTATTTAAATCATTTTAAAACAGCTAAATCAAGCTAATTTAAAGTAAACTTTATTGGGAATATAACCGCTTGACTTGAATTTCGTTATTTACGACAGTACCCCTTTCTTCTGTCGCTGCAGCGTGTGACATGGCCCTAGCCTTCATGTACTTACTTGAAATTTTTTTCTGACAATAAATTTTTCACTTTTACTTTCCCAAGTTATGGGAAGAGGCGGCAAATGATAAGGCAATATATGGCAATATGAGCAGATACGAGCTTGGTTAAAAGATGACTGTCTTTATGGAGTGCAGGACGAAAAGACCACGTTTCAAGCAAGGGGATCAAATTTAAATTCCAAACGACCCAAAGGATTACCAACGCTACCAACAAAGGCAAAAACGGGCTAATATGAAGGAATAACAGCATGTTTTGCAATGAAGCTAATTAATTATGCAGCAGCAAGAAGTAATGTCCTGCTTAAAAAGCGGAAAACTGTCTTGTGCCAAAATGAATTTTCGTCGTTGTTTAACTTTGTGGGAGCTTGATCTGTAGCTCCACCCAATGAAAGGTTCATCTGGCAATTTTCCAAACATACTCTTTAATAACATAAACGGATTAATCGCCAACCTTTCAATCGATACACATGCGGAGATCATCCATTGCACAGCTTAAAGTAATCTTGGATTGTTTTTACAACGATGAATATCTTGTTCCTCTTTGGAATACTCTCAGGTTTGTTCACGATTCAAACTAGTGGGGAGAAAATATTTCAAAAGGCGTCAGAGAAAATTTCCTGTGGACAGGACAAGGACTCTAAAGAAAAGCCATCATTCGTGATTCACCAGTACATCGGCCATGACACGTTTACTGACAAGGCTATCAAAGGGCTGGATAGAAAGTTGAAGAGACTCATTGGCCTGTTACAAGACAAGGTCGGCATTTTTGACAATCGAAATCAGGGTAAGGCATTGAATTTGTTTGTTACATTTTTGTGGGCTTTAAATTTGGAAGTGATATACGGCATATGATATGTGAAACGCGTAAGGAATTTATGAAATCAACATAATCAGTTTCAGCTGACATCTGGGCGCGGTTTTTCTACAGCTATCTTTTCAGGCCCAGCATCTTCATGTAAAGAGATACACGAGCAAAACAGGTGAGAAACACTATCATTTACAACGTGCTGAAATAAAAATTCCTAAAAATATCTAATTGTCCTTGTTCTCTTTCATAATTGCTCTGTGCTTTAAGCAGATTAATCAGTTTCCTTCGTGAATAGTATTGATGACTGTTGAACACTGCCAATGTACGTTGTAGAAGTTCATTTACAGCAGGCAACTTTCTCGACCTTAAAACGTTCTTTCGCGTATTTATTCTTCCGTAAATACTGAACACTGCCAATTTTTAGCTGATGCCACGACTATGGCATAAATCAAACAAATAAATGCATCAGAGGCAAAACAAATAAGGGTTCAAAGCCACAATGTTGAGGGAACTTTCACCCTCTCCCAAAGTAATTTTACCCTCTCTCTTTCATCTCTCGGAGGCTTCGTTTGCTGTTCTTTTCTGTTTTTTTTTTTCTTTTGAGCTTCACGATGTATTCGATTTAAAACTGTTTCAGGTTTCAAAGTATATGTAAGTCTTCAGAAATAAGCTGAGACACTAGACAACAGATCACTTCTGAGTCATGAAAATGCTTCTATCGTACACTACTAGGTCTCGAGGGAATGAAGCTTACCTACTGCGCATGGACTATGGTAGTGTTCCTGTTTACTGTCACATGACTAGCTCTGATATTGGCGCGTGCGGAGGTGGTGGATGGTCGCTGGCCATGAAGATTGACGGAGAAAAGGTGATTTATCTGCTATAGATGGCTATCGGTTTTCATTGCCAAGAGCAAATTGTTATTAATTATATTAAAGAAACATATCTCTGTGACCGAAAAATTAAAAAAAAAATTCATTTCCAGCTTTTCCTCAAAGTAGGCAAGACAAACACAACCCGCTTAGTGGAAAATAAGCTTTTGTTTCACTAATGAAAGCCAACAATTATAGCTATAATCTACACATAAATTGTGAAGAGAAATGGTCATCAATTGAGCCAGACACAACCTTGGAGGACCCACTGACGGCTGGGGCAGGTCTCTTGATCTGCAATCCGCGTGGACAAGACAAAAAAAAACCCAGCGAATGAGCATGATATATGAAGGGCTAGCGGCAAACAGCTACATCTCGGCAATAGCAGGGCGTCTGAAGCGCGCCACTTCAATCTCGTGCTCGTACCCTTCGCTTTTGTGTTCTTTCCCGCAGAATTTGGCAGATATGTACTGGATTGAACGCTAATGAAATTCAAATTCCTTATGACAAGCATCACAAAGTGTCCTCATTAGTAAAAAGTCACCAAAACACAAAATTCTGTCAAATAGGAAGTAATATGAAAATGTCAAATGACCCAGTCAAATATGAAGTACTAATTAAACAATACTTGCGTTCAATCCTGGACATAGGTGGAATTTGGAGCAAAAGACCTACGTGCCTTTCTTTCATGATATTTCTTTTCTAAAATTCATTTAAAAAAACATTTTTTGTTGGTTGTTTTTGTTATTGATTTTCGGTAGCGGACATTCCATTATGACTCACATTACTGGAGTGACAAAGAACACTTCAACCTTGACGGCGGAAAGACTTTGTTTGACTCAGAAGAGACCAAGTTACCGACCTACTGGAACACACCATTCTCCAAGATCTGTCTTGGGATGAAGATCGGCCATCAGTTTAATTTCATTGTCGTAAACAAACATGCCAATTCTTTGCACTCGCTGATCGCTGACGGAAAATACCGCAACGCCTCTTTGGGTTCTAGCACGTGGAAGAGGCTGATTGGTTCTTATGCCTTCCTGGCTACCGGCTGTACCAAGGCAGGGTTCAATGTTCATCAGAACAGTTATGCGGCTAGAACCAGAATCGGTATAGCTGGTGGCGAATATTGCACGAACACTTATTCCAGAATTGGGTTTGGCTCTGGAGGGTACCCAGATGACACCAACACCTGTGGAAACGAAGCACACCAAGGAAAAAATAGTATTCGAGCCATGGGATATATTCTGGTTCAGTGATACGGTAATCACTTGACGCGGCACTTAATTCACACTGGATCCGTTTTACTCATAGTTTGTAACATGCTAGTATCCAATAGCTTAAGTTCGTAACCGATGGTATAATTCTCCATTTCCATATAAACATAAAAAGCTCGGCGAATTGTGAAATAAATTTAAAAATCTTAACGGTACCTTTTATATAATTAATAGTGATAATGATAATGACAACGACAACGATAACGATAACGATTACGATAACGCTAATGACAATGACAATGACAATGACAATGATAATGATAATGATAATGATAATGATATTAAGAACTACAACAAGAATAATAAACTCCCTTTATTGTGAATATTGTGTGTCTGATTTGTGTTGACGACTTCTGTACGAGCAAAAGTCTATTTTCTAGAGTGGAGGCTGTTTTCCTGCGGGACAGTTTGTGTCTGTCCTTAGTTTCCTTATCACGGCAACGACATGATATTCTGCATGATTTTCCTGTTGTCCCTTGTTACGCGTTTTGCATGTGACATTGGCCAATTGGCAAAGATGTGGATTCGAGTTTCATCTGAGGTCATCACCATCTAATAGCAGTGATGGGCTCCTACTAAAAGTGAGTATAAGGATATCAGTCGACCAGCTGATTACTTCATATAGCTTGCTACACCGTGCTGGCGAGACCCAATAAGGTCGAAACAGCTGTCTACGGTTGCTCTATCATGTCGTTAGCCCGTTAAGCTTTTTACGTAGTATCAGCCTTGCATCATTGTGTGCTATTCTGGTAAAGATTTGATGTACTCGACTGCCAAAGCTTTCCAGTTATTGTCGAACCCAACTTTATCCTCAGGGCATCCCTAAGGGCGGTCTTACCTTCAAATGCGAGACGGGAGTCTTTTCGTAGGCGTACGGCTGCAGCGCTTCCCCCCCCCCCCCCCCCCCTTCCTTCCCAGCTATGGAAATATTGAGATTTTTCGGGCAAAATACCCATGATTCGGACGACACTTAAGAGAACACGTTGCAAAATGATGCGGTTGGCGTGATTTCATAACGTGAGTTTCTAGTTAGTTCCTTTTTAGAATTTTTCTCTTAATAATGTTTTTCACCAGTCGGATTTGAGACTGCTGTTAGCGTATGATTGATTGACTGATTGACACGAGTATACTAACCTTGAATGTAACTATATTTGAAATTGCCGTGTTGCATGAAATATTTCGTGGGATCTATTAACTTTTGAGAATTTCAAGGATTTTCTATAGATCTGCGAAACTCAAATCCCGTGAGAACGGACTGTCGCCAAAACAATCCGCAAAGATCTAGTCTTTTTATTAACATTGGCTGATTTTCTATGAAAGAGGTTGTGAACAGTGTAACCATAGGCGTACGGGCACCCTCGGACTTGGGGGGGGCGGTGACCTTATTGCCCGAAAAATTACAAAATGCCCGAAAGTGTCAGTTGTATATACGTACTCAAATCGCAGTAAAAACAAAAACGTTCTCAATTCTTACGTCTAATGAAACTGTTATCATTACGGAAACACAGCCGAATTCCGATTTTTTGGAACATCCAAGGGAACTGATGAAAATTGCTTTTAAAAATCGGACACTTCGTGAAATTATGGCGTTTGACTGAGGAGAGGGAAACGACTATTGGTTTGAGTTATCGGGAGGATCGAAAAAATGAGGGTTAGAGAAATCAGGATTCCACTGTAGTTATTTTGAAACATTGCATACTCCTAGCCTATGACTTCATTCGACAGCCTGGTAAAATCAGAAACTTATAAAAGAAACAGTTAATTGTTCCTCGTGCGAGAAGTTCAGGAAAATTTTAAACCGGCACTTTGCGGAGCCATTCAAAAGGGCTCTTTTCAGAGCCACCACAAAGACATAAGTCTTGGCAGGAGCCCATCTTGGTCGTCCTTTGCTTTCATCCTTTTGTCACTAATGGAAATAACATCATGGATTCCCACGGTACACATTTAATTGGCATATGGCTTTTCCAAAACAGAATACCTGCAATTGTGGATCCTTAGATCATTTGACCTTAACTCCGATTTGACAAGACAAACGCTAGTGAAAGTAACCTACAAGCCAGGCCTTGAGTACCTTTTAGAATGCTTTCTCCCGAGTACTTTTGCCCGAATCATCAGCGTTTTGCCCGAAAAATCTCAAAATTTTCTGCGACTGGGGGGGCTGCAGCCCCCCCGCCCCCCCCGCCTCGTACGCCTATGAGTGTAACGGAAACGACCATGCATATGGCTTCCGTGTTTGTCATTTTCAAGTACCGCGCATGAAATCCGCAAGAACATTTTCCCAAGAGTAAAGTTTAAA
>JAHPZR010009388.1:10000-15000 GCA_019787425.1 Platygyra sinensis | reverse complement strand
TTGCCTTAAGACTTTCAATATGTTTTACAACAATGGAATTTGATATTTAACTTCTTAGAACAATAACAATTAATTTGTAACAACTCCTTTTAACCGTATTGGAAAAAAGATAACCGTTAGCCGTAAAAAAAGCCAAAAAATTAACCGTTAGCCGTAAAAAAGCCAAAATGTTAACCGTTAACCGTAAAAGCCACTACCCCATTGAGACCCTCCAGCAATGCTGAAGAAAACACCAGGCATGTGCCTAAAATATCATTTCCGCAGACGTGTACAATCACATTTCTCACACTTTGCCAACGCAGTCCTTTGTCTAACATCTTAATTTTTCCACTCAGAAATTGTGCGGAATTCGAAAATCATTTGCCATAGAATTCCCATACAAAACACTACAATTTCTGAAGCACTTGCCTGCACGACAAGATGACTTCCAAACTTGCGTGACACAGTTACGCGGCGTCTCGATCGTGTGACTGTGCTTCGTGACTGTGATATAGGAAGACTGGGAACTAGTAGATCTTGTACAAAACGGGCAAACGTTCGAACAGGCGTCCGACGTTCAGTGTTCCCTCAGAGAAAAGCGACGTGAGGCAGTCATTTTACCGCTTACACCATCTAACAGTGTCTTTATATTCTTCTCATCAAAGTAGAGTATCGTATGCTTCGTAGGTCAAGGCTTGAAATGTTTGAAAACGGCATGCCAATATGATGAACTGCAAGTACTTCGTGATATTCTTTATCCTCCCGCTCTGCTGTGCGACAAATAAGCAATGTTTTTGGGTGATTGATGCAGTGGAGAAAGAAAATCTTTCAAGGGTGGCGTCTGTCATAGTTCCGGGTGGACAGTATTTCTTAAGAATAAGAGTTAAGTGCGACGATAAGGTAAGTAGTTTGCTAGCTAAATAGTCAGCGAAAACTGAATTAATTGAAGACGGAGCGTATAAATACCATGAAGGCTGGAAGAAACATTTGGGGTCATTGGATCTCAACGATGTTCTTCTTTAGTCTTAATGAACGAGTTGAAAGGACGGTTGAGGCCAGAAGCGGCTACTGGTTCTGGTATTATAATTTTTGGTCTGGGAAATGCTTTTTTATCTGGGAACGGCGGGATAAAGGCAGCGAATTTTTGATAGTGATGTCTGTGGTAACCATGTTAATGCTCTATGCTATACCATAGACTAGACTAGTATGATTTTGCCGAAGAACTCTAAGTTCCTGCATCACTGCCTGCATATGTACTACTATCTTAATAACTGGAAAAAAAAAATTGCATGCTTGACTTAACAATATTTTAACCGTAGATCTCAGGCGAATCTGTCAAAAAAGTTTCTTAGTTTTCCCTTTTCCACAGTAGTCATATTCACCACTGACAGTTCCCATCCCTTTTAACAGAGTTGGCTGTTTTTGATTCACTAAATAATGAAGAAATGAGAACTTAATTTACTTTCAACATGATTCTCTTGGTAGGTGAATTCTGAAGTAGCAAGGTCGCTGGTTTTGACAGGTGTCAATCCAGTCATAAAACTTGAGTCTGAGTCACTTGGGTTAAACCATCACAATGCACAGAGATATTCAATTCTAATGACGTCAGCACTGATGGAAATGGGAAGTCAGGAAAAGTGTGGATGTCTTTTAAGAAATAAAAGCAATGGAAGTGGCAGGTATATAAACATATATGGTTAAGAAAAGTATCTCATTTTAATTGGCTGATAGTTGGCCAATTTGCTGTTTATATAAATATGCATTGCAGTAAAAATTAACAATGCGCAGTTCATAATTTTCTCGATCACACAATAAATGAGTAGTCATGTGAAAATTCAAGTTATCTTTTCCTTTGAATTGCACTTATAAACCTATATTTACATAGACTGCTTGCAGTTGATCATTTCTTTTTTATTCTGACCATGTGCCCATGTGACCATGTTCATTTGCTGAAGCAGCACTAACAGAGCATGCTGCTATGTTGGCTGGGAGTCACATGACTGTTTATTTGGCTGGTCATGTCACCTGACTGTTTTGATCAATAAAATAGGTGCTGCAACCTACTGGAAAAAAAAATTGATCAGCCTGATCTGTTGCAGATCTTTGAATTTGCTTGTAGTTTGGCCATGACATTGTTCGACTGTGAAAATGCCATTGTTTCTTTCCAGGTCAAACAAATGTTTCTGTGATGGTGCTATCCCCAGTTGTTTACATTCAGATGCTTTGCCAATGGTTAAGGAAGGAAATGAATGCTGTTTTATTGAAAAGAATTGTTCAAGCTTCAAAGAGCTGTGCAATCCTGCCTGGCTTGCTCCCCTTAATATCCCAGCTATGGCAACAATATTACACTGTGAAGTTGTTGACAGTGGTATTGGCCCATACATAAACTCTAACAGGTACCAGTTAATACTCCTGTCTATTTTATGGCAAGCGAATTTGCAATAAATTCAAGCATTTTGATTAGGTATTTGTTGGTCAGGATTTTGCAGTATAGACTGTTCCCATGAGAATGACCTCTAGCTAACATTCCCCAGGACGCTGCTCATGTGCAAAGAAATGTTCTAGGTAATATTTTATGCTTAGTTACATGTTATTTTAATTTTAATAACACTTTTTCAGCAAAATGACTAAGTTTGTTATTTTTTGGCCAGATTTACAGTACACTTAGATGGGTATCACCTGCTAGTCAATAAAACCATTCATAACAGACTTGGAGAAGAAGTTAAGCAGTTGCCGTCAGTTTCCCAGGAGACACCTGTTGGTTGTATTCCAAACTTTAGTCCCATATGTGTTATGGGATCCTCAGAAATGTCAAATCACATCATTTATACTGCCTCAGAATTTGAAAAGATGCAAGTTTTAAAGATTAAAGTGAGTACAGCTTTGTTTGGCAAGAACTTCATGCTAGCCCACATATAGAGCACACTCCCCATATTGTCTTATCCATATATATCCATATATGGAATGTCTTATCCATATATGGATATGTGGACTACCATGAAGTTCTGACCGCTTTGTTCATTCCCATATACACTTACAGCTATCATAGTGCAGGCGATACTGAAAATTATCAGGTGCAGCTTTCAAGGTTTTTGTTAATGGCAATAAGAAGCAATTTCAGAGTTTCTCAGACGGAATTTATAGATTGAAGATATGTAATTTCTCCCATTATAACTAAGTTGTTTTTTTTTAATTAATAACTTTTATTTTCTAATTATTTAACACAAAGTTTTCTAAGTGTCATTTTGTTACTCGTGGATTGCATGCAATGCAATTTCTTTACCATATTGCATAAATAATGCCCAGTCATTTATACATGGTTGAGTTGTTTACTGATACTGAGTCATCAAACTGGTCCTCTCAAAAGAAGTGGTCTATCCACTGTGTTATTTCTAGAATATAAATTTATGTATTGACTTTCCTTGAAGGAGAGATAAACTTGTGGTTATTAACAGTCAATAGAAGTGTAAAAAGGGAAAAGGTTGACAATTACCCCTGGTTCAAAACTGACCAACATGACAATTTCACTGTTTCCAGCCATTACTATGACTGTGGTCAGAGATAGGAAAATCCGGACCACCCTAACAGCCAATCAAATTTCAGGATTGGTTACCATGCCCTCTTGGGAAAAAATAAAGTTTTTTATTTATTTTTCTTTTTCAAGAGGTTTGTTCGCCAGCTTTTTTTTGCTGGGAGGCATTGTGACCTCATAGTTAGTGCACTCGACTCCAGAGCGAGCAGTCCAGGTTTCAGCATTGACTGGGGGCATTGTGTTGTGTTCTTGGACAAGACACTGTACTCTCACAGTGCCTCTCTCCACCCAGGTGTATACAGTAGACTGGTACCAGCAAATTCAATGCTGGAGGTAACCCTGCGATGGACCAGCATCTCATCCAGGGGGGAGTAGAAATAACGCTCTGGTCTGATGAGCCACTTGTAATATGAGCCATTGGCTCATATGCACACTAAACTTACTTACTTCTATATTTTTTGAGCAGTTTGAGGACTCAGTTCAAAATGAGTGTGCATCTCAAAGATCACAATCATCTCTGCAAGGCAAGGGTGCACTGTCTCTACCCGACCGGATTCTACTCAATACTGGTGTGAGTAGATTTGCAATATTTTATTAAGTTTAATTTTAAATTACATGTTTCCTATCCTTTACTAAAAGAAAATAATTCTTTCTTTTTAAATTATAATGATATACATAAAATAATTAACTGTTAATATTATAATTATGTATTATATTGGATTACAAGAACCACTCTCTCTCTCTGGGTTGTAGGCTTATTAAGCTTATTTGCTTTGATTGAACATTGTGGAAGGGATGGTGGCCGCATGCTCTTGTCCCCGGAGTGAGCGGTCCAGCTTTGAGCTCTGGCTGGAGACGCTGTGTTGAGTCCTTGAGCAAGGCACTTAACTCTCACAGTACTTCTCTCCACCCAGCAATGTAAATGAGTCAGGCTTTTTGACTGGCTGAAAACTCGGAAAAAAAATGAATTTGGATCCCTGATAATGCACAGGGCTGCTATTAACTTTTGATTCACATGTCTTGATATGCAGTCATGTCATAACAAACATGCTGCTTTACAAGTGAATTATATCCAACAATAAGCAAGTCACCCATTACATTAAGGGCCATTCAAGTATATTCAGCCATAGCAATTGTTATGGCCCTTAGTGACACCCTTGAAGTTAGCCAGGCATGATATGATAAAGACGGTGTAATTTTTTTCTTATAATTTGCTCTTTTTTTCTTTGCTTAAGGCTGGTATTTTTGAAGTGCATGCTGACCATGCAAGTATGAGTACAGGTGTTAAATGTAAGTGTGTACACACTGATCAAAACTTATAAAAGAACAGTACTGCTTTCTTTTCTAATTAATACAACTGAGTTGTAATGATAGACTCCTTGTATTTCTCTTGTTTTTCACTACCAACATATTCCGTATATTCTGTGAAATGGATATAGATTACTATTTACAGTTGCTTTGAACCACTCAAAACTGAACCACTGAACCA
>JAHPZR010009388.1:0-5000 GCA_019787425.1 Platygyra sinensis | reverse complement strand
CTCCTAACAAGACTGTAGAAGCAATTACTCAGTAATCAGGTCTCAATTTTCTACTTAGCTGTAAGGGCAAAAATAAGATATTTCAATATGTACCTTGTAGTTTTGCTGTTATATTTCGTTTGCTGTTCCTGTGAGTAATCCGTGATTGAGTCGTAGGAAGGTCCACCTCCTACAATCTTCAGGCCATATTTTCCATGAAACTGGTTTATTTGTCCCGTGGCTAGGTCTACTATTTTGAACACTGGAAGGAAATCTGCCAACAAGAAGTTTTACCGTTACTGTTTTCCATTTTAAGCGCAAACATGATTGTTTTAGTAAATCGAAATAAAGAATTACTAGATTAAGCCAGTAAGTACTAGCAGAAACTACTCACAGCAGCTATACAACTCTCCATGCAATAATACCGCATGGTTAATGTCTAAGCGTAACGGTGTGAGACACAAAGCATTAGTTCAGTCGTCGTTCAGTCGTTAAATTAAAATATACACTGCAAGTCTGCTCCTGGCGAAGGATTTGAACGCTGAAAATGTCAGCGTCACAAACGAGTTAAAGCGCTTCAGCATAATGATGTACCTTAGCAGCTTCAAACTGATCAGTAGCTAAGTTTTCGGAGCATCATCTACTGTAAGAAAATACAAGCCGACATTGCTATCTGATAGAAGGATTGCGAAGTATGTATGAAATAATTCATATTTGTACTGCGGTAGTAGATGAAAGTGAAGAGTGATCATCGCAGTAAATTTTCCAACTTAAGGTGGCCGAACACAGTTTTGGCGCGCGCTCTTGCTAACGCGATTCAGCGCGCGCACAAGTATTGCATAAAAACAAACATGGCATAAATAGAGCGATCATTTTATTTGCTTAATGTCTGCGCTATCTGTACTATTTTTTTCTTCACAAATGAACACAATGTATTGAATTGCTGGTTTTACTCTTTTATTACAAAGGTATGTTAGAAAGGTAACGATGCAAAGAACTCAGCTCTGCTATTTCTTTGTTGCTAAAAGAACCCAGTTAAATGCAGCGCATGCGTAGTAAGTCGAAAAAAGTGCGATTGAGTGAAAAATTGACTTCTCGGAGGCGCTTATTTCTCGAGAACCACTCATTAGAATTTCACGAAATTTGGCACGAAAATACTTTAGAAAATAGGTAGGAGGAGGATTGAAAAAAAATTGATTTTTAACAAAGGAATTTCAAGATATGCCAGTGAACCTTCAAAGAGGGATAATTAAAGATCTGTTTGTTAAATTATTATTAAAATAGCGCTAGCTTGCGAGTATCGTTACAAGCTTGTTGCATGCAAATTATAAAGAAAATCTAATGACTAGATTTTCTGCAAATAAACAAAACCGATTTAAACACCTGTTTATATTTGATCATGTTGCCATGGCAACGGTACATACGTCAGCTTAATTATCAAAAAGTTGAAGTTTGTGTTGTTAACTTGTTTGCTGCCATATTTGGTGACCAAAGGATCAAGGGTTTTAGAGAAAAATGTAAATGAAACAGAGGTATCAAAAACTGTGTTCAGCCACCTTAAGCAATTGGAAAGATGAATCCTGAAAAAATTATCATTCATAGCTCAGTTGGTAGAGCATCGCACCGGTATTCGCGGAGGTCACGGGTTCGAATCCCGTTGAAGCCCTGATTTTTTTTTTCAGGCTTCTTCTTTCCAATTGCTTAAGTTGGAAAATTTACTGCGATGATCACTCTTTACTTTCAACTTTGATAGAAGGATTCTCATAGGAGAACATGTTCTTCTCCTTACAGAGAGAAACCGGAATTAGTACACATGCCCTTCAATCTGATAGGGCTTTTTATTCGAAAGGATTTTCGCGTTTGAGATTTTATTTCCGTGGGGGTGTATTTCAGAGTTTTTAAGGTATGCTTTTAAACTTATTATACGAATTTCAATACCTTACCTCGGTAAAAATAGAAGCACGGTACACCATGAACGGGAGAGCAGAAATGCTCTTTGCCCGTAGCGGCCTTGGAAGCCTCAGGATCAAACACCAGCTTGCGACCAGCGGGACAACCGAGAAGCACAGCCATTGCATAAGAACCCTGGTAGGGAAAAATGTCAGTGTTAAAGGTCACCTGTGGGACCGCGCTGATCTGGACACTAGTTTTCACACTTTGAAAAGAGTTCAACTCAACCTGAAATATCAAAGAAACTCTTCGAGTACATATAGAAATTCGCTTCAATCTTTGCAGTCTTTCCTTGATTTTCAATCATTAACCAAGAAACCTGTTTTTGAGTGCGCTTTTGCTTATCCAATAATATTATTTTGTCATATTTGGTTGAAAACAGTATGGATCGCGTCTCTGTGATATGCAAATTAGCTATGAAATGGTTTCTAATGCGCATGTGCACCAGCTGAGTGACTGTCCCTTTGAAGGGGGGGATCGATTTTTTTGTTGAAAAGTGTCCCCGGCCAGGACTCGAACACAGACCGCTCGATCCGGAGTCCAGTGTGCTAACCAATGCGACTACTTCTCATGCATAAATTATACCAAGACTACCAGGAAATTCTAAAAACAAAACCAGCAACACATCACGCACTGAAATCCATAGGCTCCATCTAGGACAGACAGGTATTACTTTCTAACTACACCTAATTAAAAGAGTATTTATGCATGGCGATTTAACGTTGCGCTTTCAGGTATTGGTAACAATACCAGTCTCGATATATTTAATCCAAAATGGCAACAGTTTACCTGAAGAGATCCCCTACTGCCATAACTGGTGCTACAGGACAAACCAGAATTCCAAATCTGCGGGAAAAAAACAGACTCATTGGTATGGAAAGAAAAACTGTGAACCAAAAAGTACTTTTTAGCCTCCATTTCCTACATCGAGGTTGCAACACTTTTAACGCGAATTAATCAAGAAATTTACACAAACTTGCACCATTAACTGCTTTAAAAGTACACTCTTCAATTTGAGTTGAATTTGCAATTGACAATTTAGTTGACGAAAACAAGACTCATGCTACATTACCTAGCCAGTGTGAACCAGCATACGGGTCCTTCACTCAATTGGAAACAACTTGAAACTAAAGCTAACTAGGCTGACGTGCGTTTTCCCGCGCTTGGCACCGGTGACATCTTTGGCTTTGCGCCCTGATTGGCTCATTGCGTCAATGAAGTTTGTTATGATTGACAGCCTTCGAGACTGACAACTAAGCCCGAGGTTGCTGGGTAATAGTGACGTGTGCTTGGGACTTACACCCAAATAGAAGAAGTCACAGAAAGGTTCATTTACCTGAATACGTAAGGACGCAGGTGTGAGTCCTTCGCCTGGGCGGTATTGCGGCAGTTTGACTCCGCCATCTTGCACCGTTACCTACAAGCACAATTCTCTTAATGGGACAAATTTTCAATAAACTGAAATTGTCAATTAGAATGGATTTTACATTGACGGGAAACTAAGAGAGAGCCTTTGCCTGTCATAAGTCTAATGCTTCCTCGAAGTAAACTACAAGGTTAATACGTTCGCTTGATGACCCATTGTCTTAATTTTCTGAGGAAGCCATGGAACACGTTTTCAAGCCGAAGACGGCTTACGCCTCGAGCACACTAATGCGTTTTTGCTTTGAAAAACATACTTTGAGCTACGTTTCCGCCTGTCGTCCGCACTAAATCACTCAAAAACGTTGATGAAAACGGAGACTTTCCAAAACGGTTGAAAAAGTGGATCGTTTTTAAAACGCACCACGTGAATTTTAACGAAAACATATTGCTTGGTTTTGGTTGAGAGGAACACCGATGCTTTTCAAAGCTGCCCATTTGTTTGGCCGGAGTCTGGAATAGCATATTTCTGCTTATCAAACAACTTCTCTTTCAATCTCACCGCATATTTGACAGCTTTTTGGGGAATCAGTTCTGTTCTCAGTGACGTCACAGTCAGAGCCGTGGCGTCTGACACATGAAGCGAGGCTTGGAGATGAGTGAGACTCCACGGGTGCTTGCTGGTTTCTGGGTAACAGAGATCATCGTATTGCTTCATTAGACATCCTATTAATAATGTTATCGTAATAAATCCTAAGCAATGCGCAGTGAGATGGTTATTTTTAAAATGCATTAACATTATCTTGAGGAGCGGGGTTGGCGTAGACTTGCCACAAGTCGACCTTATGAATTTCATAGTGGAATACTGAATAAATGAGACGAAGGACTTTTCAGAAAGTCTAGGTATGCGCTGTGGTGAGAGCGCTCGCCTCCCACCAATGTGGCCTACGCAGGAGGAGCCGATCGGGGTTCGATTCCGACCCGGTGCGACATGTGGGTTGAGTTTGTTGCTCCGAGGGCTTTCTTGACAAAAATCAACATTTCCAAATTCCAATTCAACCAGGATGGAGGGCGCGCATGAAAACCAGCTGAGGCTGATGTGACATTCTCTCTAACTATTGCAATTTCTTTTTATTATAATTTTTTTAACATTACTTACCAACTTGGTCGTGGTCTAGATAAAGATAAAACACAAACGAGTACCACTCGGATCGTCCAAGCTGAATCACATCCGGTAAAACATCCTTCGTAGCCTGTCTTCTGTCTTGATTTATCCCACTGCAGTCAGCGTCAACAGCCTTGTTCACTTTATTGAAGTATTCATGAAGGGTTGTTCTCTTCTGAATGAGACTGACGTCCCATTGCACAGTCGGCGCCAATTTGTAAAAGCACTTTCTTGTATATAAACCATCGTGTGTAGCCTGAAATGCGATCCGTGCGAAGGGACATGCGCGCTCGACAACGTTTAGCTGATTCAGAATGATTGAAGGCTTCTGGAGGCAAGAAGTTGAATTGGTCGTGTTTTGTTGATATTTTCTTACATTTTCTTCTTGCTTCTGAGCGAATACTTGCCGAGAGATGATCCTACCAACAGGAATTTCCTCACGAGAGATACACTTTGTCTCGCCACCATCATCTCTTCCTTCAGCTACAATCTGGTGGAACACCAAATTTAAAATAATCCTGAATTTCATCTTTGCACGCTCTAG
>JAHPZR010009383.1:0-5000 GCA_019787425.1 Platygyra sinensis | reverse complement strand
GCGGCAATAAGCTTTCCCCACGTTGAAACGGTTGTGTTTTCAGACCAAGAATTTATCAACTGATGGAAAGCAGGTTTATGCAATAAAATATATTTAAACTCTATTCTAAAAGGTAGTTTTCTTTGTGTGTAAACATTTCAACCAATCACAACAGTGGTAAACAAAGACAATAAAAGCCTCTAATTTTTCAATGTTCCCCACAAAGGATTACTGTGGTATTTAGATTCAGGAGATATTTTGTTGAAATGGAAATAGTTGATCAATTAAGGATAAATAAATATGCAGCTACCTGAAGTTTTGGGTAAGTTTTGCTGATTGAGCCAATCAGAAGTATGATAGAACAATAGCAATGTTGTGCAAAAGTTAGCACCTTTCTGCATTCCTTGCCGCCTGGTTGCCTCTTTCTCATATGGACTGTTACTTAAGTACTCAAAAACAACACACTGCCACAGTGTTCATCTATGAACAGACTGTAGGATGAGTGATTTGAAAGTCGCAAAATATCAATGAGGTTTCCATGGCAAACAAAATCTTAAGAAAGTAAATGTGGTTTTTACAATTCATAATGCATTTACAATGGCAACATTTTAAATTTGCTGAGAAAATGAAGCAAATAGCTTGAAAGCTCCTGGAAATATTGAATTGGGCAGTTCCTTTATCGCGAAAAACCTAATTTTTGAGAAATTCAAGTTAATATACAGATTTAGCCAAGCCTAAAAGCGGAGCTCCTGATAATTATTCCAAAAGCCAGAACCTGACGATAATTTCAGGACATATAAGATAAACGATAGACCGAAACGATAGTTCCGTTAAACGTGGCGAGCTGGACAAAGACACGTACAAGAAAATTCGCCCACGGAATGCTAGACCCGCCCGTGCTCATGGTCTTCCCAAGATCCACAAACCGTTCGACCGCTTACCCAAGTTCCGCCCTATAATTGACACCACGGGCACTACACACTACTCTGTTGGTAAATACATTAGTGAACTCTTGCAGCCACTCACCCAGAACGAATTCACTTTAAAGGATACTTTTGACGCAGCCAATCGGATCAAATCAATACCTCCAGATCTGTTTACTCAAGGCTACAAGTTTGTCTCCCTCGATGTGGAATCACTTTTCACAAATGTTCCTCTCCAACGGACTCTTAATATTATTTTGGACAGAATCTTTAACAACAAACTGATCGACACAAACCTTAAGAAGTCTACTCTTCGTAAGCTAATTCTTGATACTTGTACCAAAACTGTTTTCTCATGTAACAACAAATTATTCGAACAAACTGATGGAGTCAGCATGGGTGGCTCTCTAGGTCCAGTATTGGCTAACATTATTATGACAGAGTTTGAACAAACAGTCGTCAAACCTCTCATCGACCGTAAATTGATAACTTTCTACTGTAGAAATGTTGACGACACGCTACTCCTAATTAAACCTGACACGATCAATCTTATCTTAGACTACTTTCATAAGTTTGACAAGAACATACGCTTCACTTATGACTTGTTTGAAAACACCACCCCGCATTTCCTGGATATTAACATTTCACCCAATGGCATTGGAATCTACCGTAAAGACACCTTCTCTGGTCAATACACCAACTTTGACAGCTTCGTTCCTTTGCGTCACAAAATTTCTTGGATCAGAGCACTAGTCGACCGCATTCATAGAATCTGCTCACCCAATATGGTTAAGTTTGAACTAAAAACTCTAAAAAAGATCACCTCCTGGAATGGCTTTCCGTCACGTATTTCTCATGCGCTCATTCGCCGCCTCTCATCCAACGCCCTTAACAAGAATCAGACAACAGCCAACAACTCCAAAGATAAAGATGAGCCCGTCACTATCTGGCTTTCTATTCCCTACATTGGCGAGAAAACGTCACAACTTCTTCGTTCCTTTAAACGAAAGCTGCGGAGACATTTAAAAAACCCTAACACCCAGATTAGAATTTGTGAGAAAACCACAAAATTGTGCTTCTACACCAACAACAAAGATAAAGTGCCACTTTTAAACAAATCACACGTCGTCTACAAATTCAGTTGTCCTGGCTGCCAGTCATCATACATTGGCAAAACTGACAGAACCACACACATATATAATGGAGGTTCTGTGACACATTTTTTTATAATTCTGTGACACCCGCCGGCTCGCATTGCTTCGCCGTCGGGTGTCACAGAATTATAAAAAAATGTGTCACAGAACGCCCCATTATAAATGTGTGTAAGGCGAAAATTGAGTTACTGTTTTGTGGCACAGAATTATTTTCTATTGGAGAAATGCGGCGCTAATGTATTATGGGCAGAGGAAGAAAAGGACTGATAAACCAAAGCGAACGGAGAACAGAACCTTCAAGAGGTCAAAGAGAGCGAGGAATGCCGATGACATATTTCTTTACGCAAAACAGAGAAATTAAAAAAATTTCCGTACCTGACAACAAATGAACGAAAACAAGATTTTAAATGGCAGTTATATTTCGGTATAAACTATACCATCATCAGACTAAAAATGTATACAAAATTAGCAGCTTAAATAGAAGGTACCAGTATACTCAAGAGAATAAGCAAAGTTCCCTGCTGGATTTTAATCCATTGTTAAGAGATGGCGATTGTCGTTTGATGTGGAAGGCCTCTTTGTATAATAGCAGGTTCCAATTATCGTCAAAATCTAACAACCTTGTGTTATTCTGAACTACATTGATTACGTAATCCTTGTTGCTAGAAATAGTTGGTGCGGTGATGTTATTTAGAGTGTCGGGTAGATTTAATAAATTATGGATAAAGGCTAAATGTTCGCACGTGCGTAGATGTTTGTAAATCGCACTCTCTTTATCAGTTACAGCGTGTTCACGTGTTCGGGTGAGAAGGGTTCTGTCAGTTTTGCCAATGTATGATGACTGGCAGCCAGGACAACTGAATTTGTAGACGACGTGTGATTTGTTTAAAAGTGGCACTTTATCTTTGTTGTTGGTGTAGAAGCACAATTTTGTGGTTTTCTCACAAATTCGGATCTGGGTGTTAGGGTTTTTTAAATGTCTCCGCAGCTTTCGTTTAAAGGAACGAAGAAGTTGTGACGTTTTCTCGCCAATGTAGGGAATAGAAAGCCAGATAGTGACGGGTTCATCTTTATCTTTGGAGTTGTTGGCTGTTGTCTGATTCTTGTTAAGGGCGTTGGATGAGAAGCGGCGAATGAGCGCATGAGAAATACGTGACGGAAAGCCATTCCAGGAGGTGATCTTTTTTAGAGTTTTTAGTTCAAACTTAACCATATTGGGTGAGCAGATTCTATGAATGCGGTCGACTAGTGCTCTGATCCAAGAAATTTTGTGACGCCAAGGAACGAAGCTGTCAAAGTTGGTGTATTGACCAGAGAAGGTGTCTTTACGGTAGATTCCAATGCCATTAGGTGAAATGTTAATATCCAGGAAATGCGGGGTGGTGTTTTCAAACAAGTCATAAGTGAAGCGTATGTTCTTGTCAAACTTATGAAAGTAGTCTAAGATAAGATTGATCGTGTCAGGTTTAATTAGGAGTAGCGTGTCGTCAACATATCTACAGTAGAAAGTTATCAATTTACGGTCGATGAGAGGTTTGACGACTGTTTGTTCAAACTCTGTCATAATAATGTTAGCCAATACTGGACCAACTATTTCTAGCAACAAGGATTACGTAATCAATGTAGTTCATAATAACACAAGGTTGTTAGATTTTGACGATAATTGGAACCTGCTATTATACAAAGAGGCCTTCCACATCAAACGACAATCGCCATCTCTTAACCCTTTCACCACCAGTGGCCTCTTATAGATTTTACTCTGTCTAACGCCAGACGATTTTACTCGTCAAAGGGAGACCCCTCGGTGGTGAAAGGGTTAAAAGACTATCTCCCTTAACCCTTTCACCACCAGTGGCCTCTTATAGATTTTACTCTGTCTAACGCCAGACGATTTTACTTGTCAAAGGGAGACCCCTCGGTGGTGAAAGGGTTAACAATGGATTAAAATCCAGCAGGGAACTTTGCTTATTCTCTTGAGTATACTGGTACCTTCTATTTAAGCTGCTAATTTTGTATACATTTTTAGTCTGATGATGGTATAGTTTATACCGAAATATAACTGCCATTTAAAATCTTGTTTTCGTTCATTTGTTGTCAAAATTTAAAGACACGATGAATCTACTCGGTCTATCGTTTATCTTATATGTCCTGAAATTATCGTCAGGTTCTGGCTTTTGGAGTAAACTCATCTAGTGCCTGTGGATTTTTTGCGGGAAAGCTTATCCAGGGCTCAAATTGCAAGCATTCGCATATTTTGTCTACATCGAAAGTTGTGCTGTTTCGCGCCGTTTAGGCCGCTGGTATCAGTGAATTTTTTAATGTTGAGTCCGTGAAAACTCACACTATGAATTCATCGAAAAGACAGACGACGCCTTGGACAAAAACTCGTAAGAAACCCGGGTCGAAGAAAAAGGAGAAAGGCGAACATTTCGATGAAAGCAAGAAGAAGGAACTCGCCGCCAGTGACAAAGGCTCCTGGTTTGACCAGCCTTCAAGCAATGTTTCAGGAGTTTCACATCCTTCAACTTCTAGAGAAGTTGGTGCCAGTACTTTAAAGCTGATGGCTTTGAAAGCTTTCACCTCTGGTTTAGCGGAATCTGACTCGACCAGTGGAGATGAATTGAATGGAAGCACAGAATTGGAGGAATTGGAGTGTGAAGATGAGCCAAACATGTGGACTTTAGTCGATCGGCTTAAAATCAATATAAAGTAACAGGAAATTGCATCCCCCGGGGGGGGGGGGGGGGTACTCCCTTATATGGGCTATATAGGTATGTGCGGCCCCAAAGGGTATGGTTTTTCAGCCGTTTTAGTCATAAATAGGGTATCAATTTTGGCTGATTTTGGCCATTTTGGTCATAAATAGGGTAGGGTTTTTATACTCTAGAGTCAATATGGGTATGTTTTTAAGAAACCAAAAGAAAATTAAGAAAAGCCCTTCACA
>JAHPZR010009382.1:17500-43229 GCA_019787425.1 Platygyra sinensis | reverse complement strand
CGATGCTCTTCTTAAAGTTACTACCTGTCTGTATCTCAGCCCAACGTCAAGGCTAGAAATCTGTCGACACTTATTGCAGTCAGAGTTAACAAAGATACTGCACAAAACACACCACCTGTGGTCGCAAAAAGGGTTGTAAGATAGTAACAAAGTTTAGAGTGTTCTGGAGACATAAATAAAGCAATGCGAATAGGCTGGGTAATGAGCCCTACACCGAGATCAGTGGCCGCAAGGCAACCTAACAAAAGTCTTGATGCCGGATTCAGAGACGACAACTTTTGAAGAGCAACAATGATCAGAGCATTGCCCAGAAATGCAATAATAGATTGAGGAATATTCAATGCTGAAATGACTATCTTCTGGTGTATTCCAATACCAATTGTGCAGAAGTATTCTTGGGTGATGGTTTTGTTCACCATTTCTTTGTTTTTGGCAGGTCAAGAATCAATGTCCTTTAAGTTTGTTTGAGTTTTCTTACTAAGACGTTTCCAATTCAATCTTTCGCACTCTTCACTTTCTGTTGTCAATCCTGTTGAGTAGAAAGTAAAGAAGCTAACGTCAGGCAGCAACCAGGAGAAGTTAATAAATGCCCTTCAGAGCTCTTTGTTTTTCCACTAACCAAAATAACTCAATCTCGTCCCCAGGTTTTTCGGTCAACGGTTCAATAATCTGACGCGGGCTGCACTTTTGACGTCATTAGCTCAATATGACAAAGATTTTTTTCTAATTTGGTCAGCAGCAGCTGGTTATGGTGAATTATGCTCCGGCTTTGACCAATCAGAAACAGGGAAATATTTTGAATGAATAGTAATTAACAATTATTCACCGGAGTGGAGGTGAATAGCGGTGGATATTTACCGAGCCGCTTCGCGGCAAGGGTAAATATCCACCACTTTCACCGACACTGAGGTGAATAATTGTTTTAGTATATACCACACAAGCTGAGTAACCAGCGGACCAAAGCGTAACTTTAGTTTTGACAATATGCCGGCAAAAGCCGTTCTGTTTTTCTATGGCTACTCGGAGGTGAATAGTACTTGGCTAATCACCTCCGAGCTAGCCAGTCAGCGTGCTCGAAAGTACTATTCACTTTTGTGGTATATACTAATTTAAAATATCGAAGTTGAGTCAACGGAGACAAACGAACTTAGTCATATTTTGTAGAAGTGGTTCTCGGCGTAAATAATTCCAAATGCTACCAACACAGTTTTCACAAAACGTAACCCTTCAAGAGGCATGTGAAGCCAAACAGATAAACTAAGAGCTCAAAAGAACGGAATTCGATGGTCCATTTTGCAAAAAAATTCAAACTTCTAGTCGAAAGGTCGATTTTATTCATTTTTTCGGGAAACGTAGAAAATCGGTAGGGAAAATAATCATCAAAAGAGAAAGAGGGGTCACCGAACGTCCAAGATACTTGAATCCAGGCCACGTTTGATATCAATAGTCTAACATGGCTTCTAGTCTTTCGGGTCAAAATTGCAAATTCTTAAAGTTTGCTTTGACTCTCAATTCCCAAAAGAGACTTATATATACGAAGAAAACACCACCCGAAAAATAGAAGTTTTTTCTGAAAGCCTCGGAGCCATGTTAGACTATTGATATATCGAACGTGGCTTATTGTCATGGCTACTATTTAGAATTGTTAGGTCCCATGTGCTATAAAATAATTTTAGCTTTAATGTCAAAATTTTATGTGATCAGCCGCTTGATATTCTGGCGCCTTTCACCACTTTCTGTCACTTTCCTTCGATTCTCTAAGTCAACTTACCGGCAGAGTTCAAATAGTGCGCCCAATAACCTTTTCGCTCGCTCTATCTCATAGGCACTTGAATTTTAACGGCTTGGCAATTTTAATGGCTTAGCCTGTAGAACCTTTCAACAAATTACAACAGACCATTTCCTGTAAAACTGCTCCCAGAGACCGAACACGAGAAACACGTTTATTTTCTTACATGAAATCTAGCGTGTAGTGTCAATGTCTGACCACCAAGTAGAGGAGCGATTGATTTTACAAACATTTAACCTGCGTAGCAGGCGTTTTTAAACACGAAGGAAGGAAGCTGGGAGGAAGTGCGAAAAATAAGGAGTCTCGCTCACCCCCTGCCCACTTCTTCCCATTTTTTTGCTCACCCCAGGCGGCTCCTTCGCTCGCCCGCTTTTTCGCTCGGTTATTCGACCTCCGCCTGGAAAAGGAAAGGAATCGGCTGCTACGCAGGCTAACAAAGATGACGCATTTCCTGCAAAACTGTCAAGATTCTCGTTTCGTTTCGTTTCGACAACCGTTGTTGTGGAACGAAATCCATTGAAGAAACACCCCTCACCTCTACCTATCTGAATTTCGTTGCGCACTCGTAGTTTTTCTATTTTGTGGATCAACATAAGCCTTGGGCATAAAAGGCCGAAACTATTGAAAGGGGTTTGAAAGTTTCGGTGTCAGGGTAAAGTTTTCATATGTAATCTCCATATATCAAAGGGCGTACAGCCCGGTTTAAACTGAAAAAATAGCTTGAAAGATGGTTACCTTATCCTGAGTTCTTTAGGTAAAATTACAGCTACCCAGTGCATCAACATGAATAAGTTATTCCACTGGAGAGACTTGAACACCTTGCAGCTGCTGACAAAACTTTTGAAAAAGGTTATTGGTGATTTGTTTTAGGGTGGTTTACATTTTGTTTGATTAGTTTTTTTTTGTTTTGACATATTTACGTCAATGTCTTTGAGATTCAAGTCTCCTTACGTTTCACTGGAAACATGCAACGTTCGTTGAACAAGCAAGTGAGTTTTAGAAACACATTAACACAGATACTTTGGCAAAAACACTGTTTTGCGAGGGTTAAAAACACTTGTTTGCCTTGTTTGTGTTTGCCTAGTCGTTTTTATGTCGTCCATAACATATAGCTCTTTGTGGCATGTACTGAGATTCTGTAGTATTGAATGTGGTAAGTGGTATTTGCTGTAGATTATGACAGAATTACAAATTGTTAAAACTTTTATATGCATTTATCAACCCCTGTCTATCATTGTTTCGTTGGGTCGTTACTCAGTTGTATCTCCAGTTAATTTAACATACGTAGGTTAAAACACAAGACGATATATGTCTAAAAGTTGAAGATTAAACTAAAAATGTTTGTTGAGAACGTTTGGAGCAGTTAGCCTTAATTTTGACTGTCTTGCAAGCAAAGAACCTAATTAAATTGATCTAACTTTATCTCTTGTGCTTAATTTTTCCGTTAAATATTGTTCAAGTAATGCCTCTTATATAGCAACAATCGTTAGAGACCTGTCATAGCAGCTGTTTCGAAATAAAGCCGGACAAAGGAACAAAAGAACTTAGAGCGTTATTACTCGTGTCGACCTTAATGTTGCTGTTAGGTAAATATAAAGTTCTTACTCTGTTACGATCGACATATTTGTATAAGGGTCGACCTTGTGGCCGTCCTATTCGACTGCGACCATCAGAGGGAACGGGAGAAGTTCGCTTTCGATACAGACGTCGAACTTCATATACGTTAAGTCTATTATATTATGACCACAAGAAAGGTGTCATGCGCAAAAGGCCTTATTTGAAAAAAGATGGCAAGCAAAGGAAGGAACTTGTTCATTATGCTCCAAAATACTTAATATTCGAGTTAATGGTCGCCTTAGCCATACTAAGCAGTTAACTTCTTGAGTAGCCAAACTGTCTGATTGTGTCCTTGGCTGCTTGTCTTACCTCCTTGATCTTCCAGCAGCCTAGAAATGGATTAAGCGACGAGTTTAACAAAAGGAGAGACATGAAGAGTAACAAGTAGATGTTTAGAATCAGTTCTCTAATCTCGCAAACTGTAGGATGTATGATTTTCTTTTCGAAGTATCTAGATAATATTTCAAGCTTGTGGCTAGTACAAGCTCTTGTGTTCCGGCTCACAGCAAGTTTCGTTTTGTCTGAAATATATCGGCTATGACTCTTACTACAGAGAATAAACAATCTATGAATGTTGATACAAACTCTTATTTCAGTTGTCATGTAGTGTGAAGGGAAACATGACATATGCATCCTTGGGTATTTTGTGCATTTGCCTGCGTACTCAGTCTTATTCCATCTCCTGCTATAACATTTCCTTTGAACAATAGCTGAAACATTTTTATCCGTCCCCGATTGGCTGTCGTATGGACTTGAAATGGGTTAATGTTTCCTCCTAGCATTCATTTTCATAACTTAAATGTGGGATCATCATCGATATGTTTTGCGGCCTTTCTTTGGCTTTGCTTTCTTTTGTCACCTTAAGCCTTAACGATTAAAGACTGAAAAAAATGCAGATATGACGACGAAATGAGTTACTTTTCTTTCGCCGATTTTCATGGGATTAAGAAATGAGTATTACTGATTTTAATCTTTTGCCGTATGACAATATCTAAACGAAACAATTATGCTCAGAGCATTTAACTTGTGTTGGCGAACACCTGTTCCTGGCGAGTTCACTATCGTGTATTGAGAATTGAGCTACCGTTTTCTCGATTTAATTACAAATTAAAACAGTTGTCACGAAAGTTGTATTGAAGTTGAATAAGGGCAAAGTTTCGGTGGCACCAGTAGGGCGTTCGAATAACTATTTGTCGATATGAAAAGTGCCGTTATGTCAGAATAACTCGATTCATGGTTATTCAAAATTTAAGCTTCTCATTTCATTTTCGCAAATTGCTGGTTTTTACATGTTGTTTTTATCTTCAATATCTATTTTAATCTCATTTACAAGGGTTTGAATTTTACCTTTTTACTCTGTGTGAAATATCAAAGCCGGACATGCTTTGATAAACACTTTTTTGAATTAGAATCGGCTCAGCAATTTTCAAATGGCTTGAATTGCAGAACCTCATAAGAAATTGCATAATCCTTTTCATCGTAAAACTGTTTCTAGAGGCCGAGAGCGAGAAACGGCAATTGTTCATTTCTTATTTCTAGCGTTATAGTCAGTGTCCGAGAACCAAGCAGAAGAGCCTTTGATTTTACAAACACACCGCCTCGCCATTGATATCATTGATCAGTCGCGTTGTATATTGAAAGCTCGCAAAAATGTTGAAAAGAGTTACAGTTTCAGTATCAAGGTAAAGTTTTGTCATGAAGTTTCCATATATCAATAGGCTTATAGTTTTCATTGAAAGAACTAAATTGAAAAAATAGTTTGAACGAATGTTTACCTAATCCTTTAGTAAAGTCGCAGCTACTTGCATCAAGATGAATTAGTTATTCTCCCCGGAGAAAGTTGAACACTTCACAGCTGCTGAAATAGATTATAGTTTTGTAAAAGAGAATTGTGACCTTTTATAGGGTGGACCGCATTATGCTTATTGTGTTTTTGTTTTGACATATTGATTTATTTTGGTCAAAGACTTTGAAGTTCAAGTATCGTTACGATTTATGGGATTAAAACATGCAACGTTCGTTGAACAAGCAAGAGAGTTTGAGGAACACTTTATCAGTCAGTTATTTTGACCAAAGCACTGTTTTGTGAGGGTTAAAGCGCACGTGTGTTTGTCTGGACGTGTTTATGTCGTCCATAGAGGCCGTTAGCATGAATTTCAGTCGATATAAGCACACTTGCTGTAGTATGTAGTGAGATTTTGGTATTAGATGCTGTAAGTTTTATTTCCTGTACATAACGATAAAATAGAAATTCTCCTTTAGTGAGTGATTGGCACTTTTGTTTTAAAATATTGGCACTTTGCTTAGATATCGGAAAATTTAAAGTTTCATTTTAAAGGACTTAACAGCCCCCGTCGATCATTGTTTCGTCGGACGATAAGCCTTTTGTAGCCTCAGTTAATTTAAACATACGTATGTTTAAACTAAAACTGCAGGATACGTGTTACATTTCTCAGTTGTTCTGGAAAAGCTTACATAAGTTCCGATTGCCATGCAAACAACGAACGTAATTGAATTGCACTAACTCTTCGAACTAACTCATCCATTAAGAAGCTTCACTATTCAGCAAATGCCTGCTGTATAGCAGCACAATTGTTCGAGTCCTGTTAATGGGAAATTTTAAGTATGTAGCAGCTGTTTACAAATACAGACAGAAACAAAAGAAAAGAGACAAAACTAAAAGATCTGTTCCGCTCGCTCTTAGTCATCAGTGTTTATTTTTGCTTTCTCTTGTCACGATAAGAAAGGAAACAACGTAAAGACCGTGCTATCGGTTAATAAAACATATTGCAAACAGCAATTTTATGGTAACGAGCATTCATGAGCGCATTGAAAGCTTGGTGGAATTGTTCACATAGTACTTTATCCTCTTCGTTCCCTGTGGGACATAAGTCGACAATAATCTCTCATCATGTATGCCTATTTTACAGCATATTGTGCCTTGTCCCTTGTGAGTTTTACCTCACTGAACACGGCCATGACAGTTCCACTTATGTCCAGGATTGAACGCAAGTATATTGTTTAATTAGTACTTCATATTTGGCAGGGCTATTTGACATTTTCATATTACTTCATATTTGACAAAATTGTGTGTGTTTTGGTGACTTTTTACCAATGAGGACATTTTGTGATGCTTATCATAGGGAATTTGAATCTCATTAGCGTTCAATCCTGGACATATCTCGATCATACTGCTGGTGGACTGGCTTCAGGCAAGTGAAGAGTCTAATTGATAAATGTGCCTTGTTTTCGCTGTAGCATGGGCTGATAGCCCCTAGTTTCGTCTCCAAATACGTTCAAAACTCCATTTGCTATGGAGGAGCTATATAGGACGATCAAATTAGAGAGTGATACAAAAGTGCACGGATGTGAAATCCTTTTACTTGGAAAATATTTAAATTTTGAAAGAAGTTGTAGTGGTGAAACGATTTCACTGCATCACTCCTTCAATCCTTCGCTGGTTCACTTTCTGTTAGACATTTAGAATCTCAGGGACCCTTACATATGAGAAGGTCACATGTTCGTCGGAAAATTTGAATTTAACTCTTAAAGAAGACTAAAGTCGGCGTTGCTCTAGAAAGACGGCACTTATAACGGAATTGGTTCGATTACGTAGCAACGATCCCGCGTGCACTTGTAGACCCGACTCGCGTTCTCGAGAGATCAGCGGAAAACAAATGAGAGCGTTTCTTTCATTATTATTTCTTCAAGTGCACTCTAAAGGATAGTTTGACTGCTAAGAATGGTGATGCTTCGTCATCAACACCCTAAGTGAGACCAGAATCCTTGATTTGCACCCGAGACGACGAGCGTCTCTGACCTTTTCCTATAGGAAAGACGCGTTTCGTTATTATTCCAACAGTGTTGTAATTAAATACTTCAAAGATGAATACGGACATGGCGAAATGATTTGAACAAAGTATTTGATAAATAGAATGAAAAGACAACAAAAGACTGGGAGTTCAGCAGTCACTAATATCTCCTTGGAAAGGAAAGAAGAGAAAGTTTTTACAACACAGACTATTCGTAAAGCAGGAACCCTGCCGAACAGGGCCTAACTTTGTTGTTTGTTGTTACTTTAACTCTACGTTGAATAATTTTTGTTATGATTAACATCTCTCAAAACGTAACAAAGAAAGAAAAACAAATCACACATGTTGCCAGCAAAAATAAAGAACAAAAAAAGTAGGAATGAGAGTGAGAATCCAATCATACTTTCTTTGCTGATCGAACAAGAAGCCGTGTAGTTTACGACGAGGACTCTGGATAAGGTCAAAATTGAATCATAACGTCCAACAGCAACAATATTGAAATTATATTACACAGATATATTTTGTAAAAGACATCTCGCAGCTGCTCTCTGTCTGTTTATGTTTTTCGTTCTCATGTTCCTCTGTTCCACAAATATCAATGCAACCTTGACAAGATAAAGGTAGACTATTTTAGCACTTATGATTTAATGTCATCTAGGTTTTTATGCGATAGAAAGTTGAATTCGAGACAGTAGTGTGATTCTTCATTCTTGATTGAACATTTCCTCAAACTCCGAGCTGACGGATGTGTATCACACCGTTAATTTGATAAGCAGCAGAATTGTCTGATTGTGTCCTTCACTGCTTGTCTTACTTCATTTATCTTCCAGCAGTACAGAAATGGATTAAGGGTTGAGTTTAATAAAAGCAGCGAGATTGTTACGGACCAAACGAGGTTGAGGACTGGTTTATCTATTCCAGATAATTTATTACAATAAAAGCTGTGAGACTGCCATACGGAAGATAACAAGCCAGTAGACTTGCTTGGAGGAAATCTTCTGCAGTGCTACAACGAAGCCTTCTAAGAAAACCAACTGTCAATCACACAAAGAAGAGGAATCATTTCCCTCATACCAAAAAGTGACGAAAACTTGAATGAAATAACATGCTGGCGCCCAATAACTCTTCTTAATGTCGACTATAAAATTCTCGCTAAGATAATAGCTAGACGTATCGAACCATCACTCCCGTCTCTAATTCATTCCGATCAAACAGGCTTTATAAAAGGAAGGTATAACGGACAGAACATTCGCCTTTTAGATGACCTAATGAACTTTACCGATGTCAACAAAATCCGTGGAATTCTTCTTCATAGGGCAGAATGCTGTGACATTCATTAATTATTCATGCTCAGCGAAGCGCAACTACGCGCTCTGAAAAGCCCCGAATAAGAGAAGAAAGGGCCAAAATTGGCCTAGTAGCGTTGATAAAACTCGCTTCCATATTTTCAAAAACGAGTAACCTAAAAACCTACGCGCGGCATTTTGAAGAGGAATGTTGTAGCTATATTTTAAGACTAAAATAAAAGAGATTGATTAAATGGATGGTCTATCCTTTTGCACTTGAAAATAAGGGGAAAATGGCCTTTTTTTGTATGGAGGCCGTTTTCGAAAGCAAATTTCTAAAAAAGTATACTGATTTCAGAAAACCTACGCACGGTTTAGGAAAAATTGATCTTCCCTTGACAAGAATCTGTTAAAAGTATACAAATTGGTCATAGGGAACCACTATCCTTTCAAGTTTGAAAACTGCTGGTTGGATTCGCGTTTGAAAATGGCGCGCTTAAGCGAGTGAGCTATTGTTTTAAACCTTCGACTGTATAACAATGGTTGCCAAGAGCAAATAATTACTTATTCACAAAACCGATCGAGATTATATTAGTTTCATACAATCTTTACTATCACTTAGTCTTTGCGATCAAAATCGAGACTGAAATACGCTTGTAATTCGAAATGAACTGGAAATTTCTTAAAGTAAAGTTAAGTTAAGTTAAGTAAAGTGAAGTAATAAGACATATCAACTCCGGCATATGTAATCTACCAACAAAATCGAGCTCAATCGATGATTCAGTGTTTGTTTGTGTTCGCCGGTAATCGAACAAAATCGACTATTTTATTTACTGTGAATGATCTTGTTCGTTCCGTAATCGAACATTCGACTGATGAGCTCGATAATCGTGTTCGGCAGCCAAACTATTATTTGATTTCTTAAAGTAAGGTACAGTTCATTATAATATAGTATAGTAAAGTAAATTGAGGTGAGACATATCAAGTCCGGCATATCTAATCTAACAAAATCGAGCTTAATCGAATGATTTATGTTTGCGTTCGGTAATCGAACCGGCGAAATCGAATATTTTATTTACTGTGAATGATTTTGATCGTTTGATAATCAAACATTCGACTGAGCTCCATAATCGACCGTTCGGCAGCCGAGCGATTGGTGTTAGCTTGGGCTAGATTATCGAACAATTCGATTGGATTTGCCGGGATCAAATCGACTACCAGAACATCGATGTTAGCTGGTGTTTAGGTTCCCTTAAGACGTAACGAAAGAGGACTGAAAAATTGTCTATTCAAACAAAGTAAGAAACAAAAGCAGTTTGTGCTGAACGAAACGAAGGGAGTAACAATAGTGCACTGGTTTCATTGTCTACTTTGCCGCCTCCATCGGGCTAATGAGCATCGCCGTGCGTTCATAGCAACTAATGAATAAGCTTCTTTTCGGCGCTATGAATATTAACAAGCGTTATAACAGACCTTTCCAACTGCAAGTAAATGTCACAAGAACAATGGCCATTCTACGCTTCTAGACTTCGAAAAAGCCTTTGATACTTTAGAATGGAGCTTCCTCCATCGAGCCCTAGAAATTTTTAACTTTGGGCCTAAGATTAGAAAATGGGTGTCGATTCTCTACAGCGATATCGAAAGTGGAGTGATGAACGGCGGGTACATGACAAATTATTTTAAGGTCTCTAGAGGTGTGCGGCAAGGATGTCCGTTAAGTCCTTTTTTATTTGTGCTTGCGTAGGAACTTCTGGCACTAAAACTCCGTCATGATCCCGACTGTAAGGGTATCATACTACCTAACTCGCGTGAAGCAAGATTGACACAATTTGCAGATGATACAACTGTGATTTCAAGCTCCGTAGCATCTCTCAAGGCATCACTTCAGATAATCAGTAGTTTTGGTTTATTATCGGGCCTCAACCTGAACAAAACCAAAACCAAAATAATGTGGATCGGTTCCCAAAAAGGTAATAAAGACAAAATTATGGGTTTCAAATGCATAACAGTACCGGTTAAGGCTCTTGGCACGTTCTTATCGTATAATGGAGACAAAAACAATGAAAAAAATTTCTTCAATAAAATTGGTAAAATGAAGACGAAACTGCACATTTGGCAAACACGCGATCTCTCATTGTACGGTCGTTCAATGCTGGCGAAGACAGTAGGTGTCTCTCAATTGATTTATGCAGCATCAATGTTAACCGTCCCCGAACCTGTGATCCAGAAAACGCAAGCTGAACTTTTCGCTTTTCTGTGGAGGAACAAAAAGGATAAAATAAAGAGACAGATTATTTATCAACCAACATCTGACGGAGGCTTAGATTTTATAAACTTCCGAACAATGGTCAAATCGTTACGGTTGAGTTGGATTGGCAGACTTCTAGATGGTAAAGACGCCAACTGGAAGGCTATCCCTGATTTTTTTTTTTTTTCAGCAAACATGGCGGTCTAGCTTTTTTATTAAAGTGCAACTACGATATTAATTCATTTCAAGCAAACTTCCCCCTATTTCATCGCGAACTACTAGGATATTTTCAAGAATTGAGCAGTGCATACGGAGGAGAACCAAGAAAGAAATTTATTCTATGGAACAACAAGGATATAACAATTGATCAAAAAATACTGTTTTGGAAAACGTGGTTCGACCGTGGAATTTATTATGTGCAAGACCTCCTAAGTGAAGACGGAAAATTTTTATCTCTTGACGAATCATCGCGAAGAATGCCTATTGTTCTCGGGACATTTACTTGCAGTTGGAAAGGTCTGTTATAACGCTTGTTATTATTCATAGCACCCAAAAGAAGCTTATTCATTGGTTGCTATGAACGCACGGCAATGCTCATTAGCCTGATGGAGGCGGCAAACTAAACAATGAAACCAGTGCGCTATTGTTACTCCCTTTGTTTCGTTTAGCACAAACCGCTTTTGTTTCTTACTTTGTTTGAATAGACAAGTTTTCTCTTTCGTTACGTCCTAAGCGAACCCAAACACTAGCTAACATGGCGATCGATGTCCTGGTAGTCGATTTGATCCCGGCAAATCCAATTGAATTGTTCGGTAATCGAGCCCAAGCTAACACCAATCGTTCGGGTGCCTAACGGTTGATTATCGAGTTCAGTCGAATGTTTGATTATCAAACGATCAAGATCAATCACAGTAAATAAAATATTCGATTTTGCTCGATTACCGAACACAAACAAACACAAATAAACGATCGACCTTGGTTTTGTTAGTAGATTTTATACATGCCCGACCTGCTGGAGTTCATATGTCTTACTTCACTTTACTTTTTAATTTACCTAATTTTACTTTACTTTAAGAAATTTCCAGTTCATTTCGAATTACAAGCGTATTTCGATCACCGGCGACTTTGATCGCAAAGACTAATGATCTTAAAGATTGTATGAAGCTAATGTAGTCTAGATCTTTAAGCTCGGAACAAAGTCTATTGTCATGAACTTGATAGCTATTGGTGCATTTCGATCCGTCGAAAACAGTAATTTCCCAGTTTTCTTTCAGTTGTCAACAGTTCGAATCGTGTAAACATGGAAAAACGTTCTCGCCCGCCACAGGGCTATTATAAGAGCCTTGAAACTTCTGCGATCTCCCGAGCCGGCACTATGTGCGAAAGTAGGCCTGAAGTTCTTGGCGTCTATCAGGCCGAACGCATAGTTGCCAAGAGGATCCGAAATGGTAAGCCGCTGTTCATGGTCAAGTGGCAAGGATACTGCGCCAGTGAGAACACATGGGAGCCAAGCCTCACCTGCCACCAGAGCTGATTGAAGCCTTCGAGAATCCTGACCCCGACCCAGTACGCGTGGAAGAGGCCCGTGAAAGGATTGCTCTCGTTTTCGAGAGGGGGATGAAAGTTCCGCTACAGCACGAGGAATCGATCGAGATTCGTCATGACGTGGTCCGTGTTCTGTTCCCGAACCTGCCAGCACAGATTCAGTTAAAACCCACAGAAATCAGCGACCAAGAGTTAGAGGACGCTGGACTAGGTCCCTACGCGGAACGGATAATTAACGCCAACGGAAGCCGCTGCCGGGTCATACAGTTAACATTCCGCCTGCTGTTGTCAAAGTCGCCTTCATTCTACCGTGGGGAGGAAAAGATTTCCCGTCCAGTGGAGCGCCTTCGTATTGTCTTCAGAAAGAAATACCTTGCTTGCACCGTCTGAGGTATTGCAAGCAGCACCTTAAAAACAAACGGCTTCTTTAGAAGCCACCACATGAAATAAAGCAATGACCAACTACATGGCTTAATCTCTTAGGCCTGGTTTAAACGTCGCATTTCGCATCGAATTGAAACATGTCGCATTTAATTGATTTAGACGTCGCATTTTACATGCATTTAACTTGGCAATTCGATTCGGCGCATGTAAAATGCGACGTTTAAACCAGGCCTTAGTGTGTTTTATACATCCAGCTTTAATTTGTCCAGTCCATGTGTTTCCCGCCAAAAACCCTGAGCCAGCCAGCACCAAAGGCCAGTGCAGTTAGACAACGATCATGCGCATGTTCGCAAAACAAAATGGCGAATGGCGAAGCATTCGGCAATTAATGTCCGATCGCCTTTCTTTTAAAAAGTAGTGGATACCTGTTTGATATCGATCGAGTTATGTCCGTAAAGGTAAGACCAAGCGTTCAACTTCTTGTTTTGAATGTAATTTTGACTTTTACCTTGCATACTGATCGATTCAAAATGGGTACAGTAATGTTCAATTGAATCCACTGGCGAAACTATGAGCAAGCGGAATTTACTACAGCAGGCTGTTTGAACTTGCATAGCGAAATTTATTTGCGTTTCCAGCTTAAAACTGCTCAATCTCCCACAATTATCCCAGCTGTACTTAGGCTTTACAAGCAAACCACACATTTTTTTTGTACTTGATGAGTATTTATTTAACTTAATTAAGCTTATTTTTTGCTCCCCTTACATGTTTCTTACTCGAAATTCATAAACTATATACATAACATTCAACTTTCAACCTTGCTGGGCACTGGGATCTAAAAACGGTCGTTCGACGGTAAGTTTGCAGGTGCTTTCAAATCATGACTGTGATCATGGCTGCCCGGTCTGGATGTTCTGATTTCAATTCTTTGCATGGGAGTTTTAAGACTATTGAACCAGTTTGAGAGGTAAGTCGTCTACTAAATAATCATAATAATTATATTTCGCATCTTTGCTCCCCTGCATGAACTTGGAGTTATTTTTATTTAAAAGTGGATTGTTCGGTAATCAAATTTTGCAAGCGTGAATTTAAGCTCAGGGTTTAAAGGGTTAAGCTATGTAAAAATATATATATTCTTTTATTTTTTAAAAATTAAATGTTGATGTCACTTGAAAATCTAAACAACTTCTGCTATACACCGTTTCTTGTCAAATATTCTAATTTGCTGTAGTCCGAGATCAGACAAATATCTTAAATCATTATTTCTTTGGATCTCTGAAGCATAGAGATGATATCGTATTTATCTAATAAATAATTTGCTGTTATCTTGTTCACAGTGTAAGCTTTGGTCAACATTGTTGGCCTGAAGTTATTCTGATCTCAAAATGGCTGCTTCACAGATTTTGGAAATTATATCTGGTTTCCTTGGTTTCTTTGGAAGACTCGGCTGTTTTCCAGCGATTTCAGTAAGGATTTTGACAAGTTCTGGAAGTTTCAGTTTCTTCAACTCATTGGCTGAATGGTTTAGGATTGATCAATCTTGAACCTTCCAGAAAAGAGCCGTTCCGGGGTTATGCAGTGAGCGTTTATACGCCGACTGAGGCGGTTTCACCGAGGTCATTCATACTATCAAACATACTCAATCGGCCTGATAAGAGACTGCCTTTTCGATTACTTTTGCAGACAAAAAGCCTAGATTTTGACACGGGGCCAAAAAGTTCTAAACTTTCATCATCGATATTTGTCCTTCTTGAGACGAGGACGGGTCTGCGCAATTTTCAACTATCTCAGGCATAATAGCACAAATCTAAAGAACGGTTAACATATACCGGTGAATGACTGGCGAGAATCACCGGCTAAGCATTCCTTCAACATAAACGGCTGGAACAGGGATCTAAATCCCAAGGCTCTTGAATTGAGCGGTGAAGACTTTTCAAAAATTATTTTAGGGCACTTGATCTTGTGTCAGGATTGAAAAGACCAACAATTCGGCACTTGCTAAAGACGCCATCTTAGGGAGGACAACGGGTTGTTAAAAGTTTCCTTCCACGGAATGTCTAAGACCGTCAGGATGATTCTTAACATCCGTGAAGAAACATTTTAACTGTTTTCTTTTTATTATGTTTATCATATGTTAAATGTATTATTTGTATTTTCTACCCATATGTTTATCTTTAATTCACACTGTCAACCATTTTTACGTATTTCCGGTAATATGCTACATAAAAACACAGGCCAATGTAAAACTCCCATTGTACCTGAAGAAGGCTGGTTTGGCCAGCGAAATATAGTACACCTTCAAAAATCATTGTCTACGTTGTGTCGGTTTCTGCCTTCATATTCTTCATTTAATTTGTGAAGCCGATTAGATCACTACATTGATCCAACGTATACCAGCAGGATCATCGGTCCGGTTGCTGCTTAAACATTTGATGGTAGAACGAGAAGAGAATGTTTCCCATGTTCACACTGCAAAGTGTCAATGCTTAAGCACGGTTTTGTACAAAAGTCAGGCAAGGTTCTTGTATGTTTTTGTTAGTTTCTGTTGTTTAAAAAAACGGTTTCCTTTTCTTTTAATTTCAGAAGGAGTTTGAAAATGGCTGCGCGAGTAAAACTGAACGTGACTGGAAATGTTCGACACCCATTCTCGTCCCCAGAGCCCACGATCCTTTGGCCTGTGGTTGGGATCGAGAGCTCTGGCCTGGACCGATTTCTGAGCATGCGCAGAGTATTCGTTTCGCATTCTCAACCAATCAGATTTGCTAGATTTGACGGGAAGTCCGTTGAATCGGCGGACTTCCGAGTTTTGGACCAAACCAGAGCTCTCCGATCCCAACCACATGGCCAAGAAGGATCGGTGGGTCCTCTGGGGTACGGGAGGAAGTGGAATCTTTTCGACAGTCCGTGTTTTTCGAGACCTGAAATGAAGGCGAGGTATATTCTGGTTAGGAGGGACCGTTTTCAAAATTTTCCCCACCCAAACAGTAACACTGGATAACAGTTTTCCTTACCAATTTTGTCGGTGTTGTGGTCGAGTTGTCCGGCCTTTTATTGTGCTGGAATTGAACCAGAAAATAATTCGACCGGGACTATATGACCACTGTACAGTCGTGACGATGTATCGGGCGGACTGTAAAAAGTACCTCTCGCCGAGGTCAATTTTTTTCTGAGCTCTTTTTTTTCGTTTTCTTTGCATATCATCACGTGATTTTGTTGATGTTACATAACGGCACACATCACATAACGCCACTACATTACATAACGCCCCATTTGCAAATGGAGTGGTTACAAAATTGATCGATTCATTTTTTTTTTGAAAACGATTATTCCAACTGATCAAAGTGATTTAGAAGTTTGACGCTACATGGAGTTGTTATAAACTAGGATTAATTCCTAGTTCACACTTCTCAGACAGGCAATCAGTCGGAGAAATGAACGGATCTCGAACGCATCATTTTCTGGCTCATTGAACTGAAAATGCATGCATATGATGAAAAATGCTGTAGACCATTCATCATCGCTCATGAAGGAAATTGAAGGAATTGCAGACATTCTTGCTTTCCTTGAGAAGACGAGAAGCCCCTCGCTCACTTCGATTGGCTGTTGTATTAAAATGTTATATTAAAGTGCTCAATCGAATACGGCACTTTTTTGAGGTTTGTTGTTGTTGCTGCTGTTTTGATGGGGGAGTGAAAGGGTTGCTCTTTTTTCAGACAGCTCCCCATTACTCCACTCTAAATTTCACATTATGTTGAAGGACAGCATTTCCCTAACACAGCAAAAAAAAACACCTAGTTGGATATGTTTGGATATAGCACCGTTTCAGAACTTCAAAGTCTCCCTCCTCTTGCCCGCACGCTTGCGAGGATAACGCGACCGAAAAGTTAAAAAAATAGCAACAATTGCAAGTTTGCGTTTTGCCATAAACTGTAAGCAACGCTTGATGTATCATCATATTTCCAAACATTATCCCTATCTATCAAAAAAGTTCCCTTGCTAATTTGAGCTCTAGTTTCAAAATTAGGTGAATTATATATAACTGAACAAAAGGAAATTGTTTCCAGTGCTTTGCACAAATTAGGTTGAGCAACATCACCTCATGCATCAGTCTCCAATTTACATCTTATTAACTCTAAAACATAGTACATGAAAATTGAACACAACCTTCGATGAACAGGAAACTGCCATAGTCAGATTCAATGCAGCGTCTTCCTGTGTATCCCTGCAGCAAAGAGATCGACTGATCAGTAAACATGTCCTGCATGATCCATAACAAATTTTCTTCGGTGGACCAATCAGATCTCTACAGAAAGAAGACTCTTTTCGGGGACGAATACGTTGCATTGTTTGCTCTGAGACCTATTTTGCCGTTCATTTACTCAACTTCGCCATTCGACTGCTCGCAGGTTAACTCTATCAAAAAGAAAAGTTCAGTTTCCAAACGTTTTGCTGGAAGCTCCTGGCGGAATGCTCACACTTAAGTAAATTCGCGACATTCCCATTTCAGTACAAATTGCCGTCGTGTTTTCTCAGCAGGGAAGGGTGTGAAACTTTTAAAAGCAAATGTAATTACAGTTACTCGAGCGATATTTCTAGGCGTCTTTCAAAGCCGGACGTTATAAACTATATTCGTGTATTCTTAATCATTCTGTTTTGAAACAATTTATAGCTTTCGTGTTCTCTGATTTCGCTAACCTCCCCGAAACAATATAGCTATTTCGTAACCTCCCAGAACTAAATCGCAGTTGTAAACAAAACAGTTTGTGTTGGTTTCGCTGATGCTTCACGACTTAAAAAACAAAATTGGACTTATAAATGCTGCGCAAGCAGAATATTTTTTGTAGTTTTCTTTGTGAAGAAACATGCAGCGGGCTTCAATGACTGCTGAAATAAACGTATTATGCTGTATGCCTGTCTTCTGTGTGTCGGTGTCCCTGCAACAATTTTGAAACAGATCGGTGAACATGCTCTGATTTCCAATCCAATTTTCTTTGGTGAACCAGTCAGGATTTCTGCGCAGGCGAAAAAAAAAATTAACTGGCCAAATCATGGCAATTGCATTGTTTCCAGAAAACCGTTTTTGCCATTGAAAATTACACGACAACGAAAAGTGATTGAAATTATTATTAATAACCGTGATCATTAACCTGAACAAGAAGTTGACGCTAATCAAAGAATTTGGTAACTTTTAACTTCTTTTAAGCATTTTCTCAGAAAAAGTCACTGGTCAATTCATTTGCATGAATAGTTCTTGGAATTCAGTTTTGCAGGTGTTTGAGACGACCGCTCCTTCAGCATATTATTAGGGAGTTTTAGCATAACACGATCGGCTACGGCGAGAGAGCGTAACAAACACAAGATTGATGAGCAACAAAGCTGTCGCGTGGTTTGAATCTTGTATATTTCTTTGCCAGTCGCTCTGGCATAGAATGCAACCATCGTGAAATGAATAAATTCTACGTATTTTTTGGGTAGAGTCGCGAATACCGCAATGGCTAAGTTTATGCGTATCTTGTTTTATAATTAACAACGGGCGTGAGGGCATGTTTAGCCGGAGGCGAGTTTTTAGACCAAGACCATGGACTACTAAACAGATTTAGGCGACACGAGCGTGTCGACGATTCAAAGGTATAAATATAAATATCAATTTTTTACAGAGGTGTTGTCCCCTTGCCGTCGCCGTTCTTCATTGGCTAAAGCGTTCGCGTCTAATAATTAAATTGCAGATCACGCAAAGATGAATAAACGCAGGTGATCCTGTTGGATGTCCTTCAACAGATAACGGCATTTTAAATTAAATTATAATTTGCATTGAAATTTATACTTGGATGTTAGTCTCCTCGGACATCGGTCTGATTTTCGTGTCTTGAACGCGCCCATAGATTGGGCCCAACTCAACTTCAGTATTTAATAGATAAGGAGACTTGGGAACATCGTTGAAGTGCAACACAAAAGATCTGCATCAATAGAATATGCAGCAGACAACTTTCTGGCCATTGTGACGAAAGCGAAAGTGATTTTTTGATCATGAGTGCTTTAAAAACGATCACCTCAGCCTCCACTGGTACACAAGAGAAAAATAGATCATAGTTCTCTTGTGTTACATCGGAATTTGGCTAAATTCGCGATCAGAACTCGGACTTAGTGAATGACAATTGAAAACCAACCTTTCAATGACGATGGCTAGACTCAAATCAGTGGGGTTTTGCTAAAAGCAGGCCCGCGGTCCAGCGGCCCGCGGCCCACGGCCCGCCACGGCCCAGCGGCCCGGCGGCCCGAAGGCCCAGCGGCCCGCGGTCCGCGGCCCGCCACGGCCCGACGGCCCGCGGGCCCGCGGCCCGGCAAGGCCCGGCGCCCGGCCCGCGGCCCGCGGCCCGCGATGGCCCAGCGGCCTGGAGGCCGGTGGCCCAGTCCTGATTTTCAACAGTTTTTTTGTCTAGCGGTAAATCCACGCGCATCAACAGATCGGCATCGGGCTTCAGCGTGCAAAATGGACGACTGTGAGTTCAGTTCAGTGCCATTTTGATAATCATTTCAGTCCTTTTCGATCCTTTCTTTCGTTGCTTCCTTGCATACGGTCGGCGCGAGGGAAATTTGAATTGACCAATCAGGATTCAGCAGGCGGGAAAAACTTTCCTGTCCTGACGTCAATGTAAGTTTACAGGAAAGGCATTGAAGCCAGCCAACTTTTGTCGCTGGAGATGGCACTAAATATTCACGAAAAGGGATTTACAATTGTCAAAACCCTATCAGTTCTTAAAATGTGAAAAATATGAAGAAGTTTGCGTCTCGAAGCTTCTATTTTGGCGCCAAATTTGAGTCGCCGGGGTCCGACATGGCAACTCGCTAGCAGTTCGTCGAGTGTCGCCAGGTATAGTCTCCTTCACAGCCGTTATCAGGGTCGTCACGCAACTCTTCTCCCCCACTAAAAGTTAGTGGGGGAGAAGACTGAAATGATTATCAAAATGGCACTGAACTGAACTCACCGTCGTCCATTTTGCACGCTGAAACCCGATGCAGATCTGTGCATGCGCGTGGATTTACCGCTGGACAAAAAAACTGTTGAAAATCAGGACTGGGCCACCGGCCTCCAGGCCGCTGGGCCATCGCGGGCCGCGGGCCGCCGGGCCTTGACGAGCCGCGGGCCGCGGGCCGTCGGGCCGTGGCGGGCCGCGGACGCGGGCCGGGCCGGGCCGCTGGGCCGTTGCGGGCCGTGGGCCGCGGGCCGCTGGACCGCGGGCCTGCTTTTAGCAAAACCCAAATCAGTGAGTGATTTCGATGAACGTGGCTCTTTTGACCTTTTCCCCCCCTTCCCCCGCCCTTTTCCCCCCCCTCCCCCCCCCTTCTCCTCCTCCTACCCCCCCCCCCCCCCCCCCCCCCCCCCCCCCCCCCTCCCCCCCCCTTCCTCTTTTCTCCTTTCTCTTCTTTTCCCCCCTTCCCCTTTCCCACCCTTCCCCCTTCCCCTTTCCTTTCTTTCCCTTTTTTTTTTTTTCTCCTCTCCTCCTTTTCCTCCTTTTCCCCTTTCCTTCCCCCCCCCCCCCCCTTCCCTTCTTTTTCCCCCCTTCCTTTTTTTTCTTCTTTCCCCCTCTTTCCCTTTTTCCCCCTTTTCTTCTTTTTTTTTTCTCTTCTTTTTTTTCTAGCTTTTAGGCCAAAACCCGAAATAACTGAATGACTTGAATGTTTTAAGTCAGACTGGAACGCTGGTGATTCTAAAGAGACAAAGGTATCTGTTTTCTTGCTTGATTTAAAAGTGTGAAGATAACAACGGCGACATAATTAGTGAAATCGCGATTGTGAGGATAACAATCGGGATTTTTTTTACTGCCGATTCTCTGTGATGCTTAGGGAAAAGAAACGCACTTGGAACGCTTGGATGATGTACAGTGACAGAAAACGATATTCTGGAAGGTAACTAATTAATCAAATTGTATTGTAATTAAACCGTGCTTTTATTGCAAAAGAGGTACAATATGGCTTTCTTATAAGTGTCGACATTTTATAGATTAATTGAATTTGTCAAAGTGCCGCCACAGGTTTGAGAAACTTCACTTCTTGTGGGAGCGCGTTATACCATAAGCTTTAGAAATAACATCTTTTTGTTTTGAGGTACCGTGGGCTGCGCTTTTCTCTTTTGGATTTCCATGAAAATAGATAAACATTGTATTTAATTTGGCTTCCATATAAATCAGCCTGAAGGTGGACTGTGTAAAATAATTGCATACTCCGATCACATGTAACACGTCCTTTGCCGAAAAGAAAAAATAATTGCAGCACCGTCCCCCCAAGAAAAGAAGAGTGCCGCAGCAGCCCTTCGAATCAAGCACTTCCGCACAGAAATGGGAAAATTAATGCGTTCAAAATGCCTTTTACCTCTTAGCGTTTTATTTTAGGCTCACACACAATTAATTTCGATTTGCGAAAAATTGGCGGACCGTGCGCCGCTTGCCGAAGCATTTACCCTGCTTAATAATTAAGACCCCAAAAAATCTGCGATTTTTCATCCTATTTATGACCTGGCTCTTAAATGTATTCCTTAGCGTAACCTGCCTAAGGCCTATATCATAAAATTTGATATTCCTGGATCTCCTGCCTATCCAACTTTGTTTGATTCCTGGTTATTTATCGATAAGGATGAAAAACTAGCTTCTTTTAAAAACTGACATACCAAATGCAAGATAAAGGGAAAAAACCATGCCAGTTTGAGACTAAACAATGACCAAGGGATACGATTATGGACATACATGTCTCAAAAAAAAAAAAAACATACCATCTCAGGCTGGACAGACCTATACCCATATATGGGAGTACCCGCTCTCCTTTGTGAGCAGAGTCACAGGAAGTATCACAAATAAAATACATTAGAAGTGCAGTCATGTATAGAACACTTGACATTATTTATAGCTCTTTCCTTTCTACCATAGGTTCAGTACTATAGAAAAGATAGCGTGACGCACCTATTGTTATTAATATGCACCAGAGAACCTATTGGCTGGTAAACAAGAGTTCTTTTGTTTAAAGTTTCACATTTAAATAACAAAAACAATGTTGTAAAACAAATCATCTTGCTATATCCGCCTCGACGAAAAACCCCAAGCTCTGTGCAACTAAGCGAATCGCCAAAGCAGCACATTAGCACAAATTATCTTCCTCACCCGGACTCACATCGCACAAGATATCAAAACCAACGGAAGGGCCCCCCCCCCCCCTTTTTTCTTTTTTTTTTTCTTCGAGACTGATATCATTTCGGAAACGAAACACTATTTCTTTCTGAGAATAGCTTGTTGATGCTGTCTTCACAATTAATGTTGTCTGACCAAATATCAACTTTTCTAATGTAATTCTTAATATATTCAAGCTGTCTTCATCAAATGCAGAAATTCACGATTTGTATATTTCATGAAACATGAGTATTCTTCTATTATTCGAAAAAAAAACGTTTCGCAAATCTATCATAGTGGTTTAATATTTTAACCGTCACAAATGGATTGTTTAATCTTTGTAGATATCATGTCTATGGATTCCATTAAAAATGTATATTAAGACGTTTATTCATTATTCATAATTACTGCATGCATGTTGTTATAATTATGTCTACGTAATTAGTTATGTCACAAAAACTGAAAATTGAAGGCAGTGATACCTGTCAATGAACTGAAACAAGGTATTTAACAACATTCAAGATTCCACTGACGTTTGGCAAGCAGCTGTTAAATATTCTCCAGCCAAGCTAAGATTGATAACTGATCAGAGTGGCCCTAAACAATTTTTAATCAGAATTTATCTTGTTGACGAGAATGATGGATTGTTCTTCAGGTGATTTGAAGCGCAAGTTTTTACCAGTCATCGCTATGTCATTTGGAATCATCCTTCCACTTTGTCAGGCCGGGTGTTGTGGTAAGGATATGACTTCGTCATTTAATTATTTTCTTCCTTTGTTTTAGTTTGAAGTTTTAACTCAGTCATTTTAACATCGACTTTCGTAACTATTAATACGTTTCAACAACACATTCTGAAATTAAGTCTCCATGTTGCTTTATCCGTGCTACGTTTTCAGCCAAGGGAGCTGTTAAAACCATTTTATCGTTTAGTCACATTGCAGAAATCATTCAAAACGCTTAATTATTTCAAGAGCGATGAGAACTTTTACAAACATCAGGTATACACACACTGCTTTCTCTGAATAAAATATTTAACCTCAGTAGAAGTAGAATGCGTATCGGACCATTTATTCAAACCTGATGGCGCTTAAATAAATTTAAAGAAAAAACTAAAAGCAAACACAGCGAGAGCGTTGTTTACGGTAGTTCTTAATTGGTTACAGCAGCCTTTTTATATCTCGCTTCTGCATACTTTGGTGTCTGAAGAGAGTCGCTGGCGAATCAGTTTGCAAGATTCAGCAAATTTTAAACCACAGAAGGTGAACTTGTTTATTTATGTACTTTATAGCTTGGTAATATGTTGACATTGCTGAAGTATAGGATATATAGTGCCGATAAAGTGGTTAAACTGTTTGTTCACGCACTCGCTGCTGGCGCGATTCTGTGTCTTTTGTAAACGATTTTCTATATTCTTTTGACGAAAGCGAAGTGAGATGTTAGCAAAAAGTCGTTCAGATACACATCGCGAGATAAAGGAGACTACTACATAGGGATTTGAGGCCTGCCCTAAAAGGTAATGTTAGCATGCAGCGAAAACCTTTATTTTAATTCGCTTGCATCTTCGAAATACAATTTTTCTCAGCTTCTGTCATTGTTCTTGTTGAGTAAGGATCCGCGTAATAAGTACGCAGGCACTTGGCAAAATTGATTAAAAGGTGTGAAAAATAATTAAATTGGCGGACCTGATTGGGTGATATCGAAACCTCGAGGACAAAACTAATAAATAAGTGACATCAACAACATTTTTTCATGATATGTACCCCATTCCTCTTAAATTTACCTCCTGGTATAATTTTAGCATTGTTCTATGCGTCAATCAAAAGTTAAAGCTAAAAATGTGTTGACCACGCAGGATTTAACAACAGGACGACCCGTTTTCGAACCGGTTCTTGTCTTCCATAAGCTATCAATCTATACAGTTTTCTATCAGAAGTATACATCAAATATTACAGTTTCTTTCGCGTCGAAAAGACGCCTGATTGTGAACAATGTTCTTTTTGGCGCACCGAAATTTTGTAAGTTTAAGATATGTTATATTTACAAATGCAGCGAATTCAAAACCAAAATAAAAAGATGTTCGAACGGATTCTTATGCATCTACTCTTTACTCTTTACCGATCAAATTTCATGCTATTTGCATGTGGACCAGTGATATACTTTGAATTTAATTAATTTGATTAGACTCAACTCTGTAAAAGGAAACCTCCAATCTTAAAGCAAACGGACGTTTAATTGTAGGAAATACTGTATTATTTCAAATTTCAAAGACCAGCGATGAGGTATCAGTTTCATTGAGCCAATACTGAGTTTGTCTGTCACCTACACTTGCTTTTCAATTTCCAGCGCGCCGCCATCTTGTATTACATGACGTCAAATGGTTGCCCAATCGTTTCACACAAAAGATGCTCTGCTTCCTAACAATAGCGGCAACCAAATGACGTCACGAAAAAGCGAGAATAGGTGATAACCTTAACTCAATTTTTGCCACTCTTGAATGTCATTTTCACCTTGTCCAGTAAAATTTGAGATTTAGTAATTCCTTCAAACAATTCAAAGCCAACTTGTTGTAAGAGTGGAGGTTCCTTTTAAAGCTTGACCTAGTCATTTCATGTGCATATTTATGTTTCAAGGCGACTGGTTTATCCAATTATTATAACACTCAGCGAGCAGTTTAACTGGCTTTGTAATCTTAAATTTTGATCGCGTGGCTCTTAAACGGCTGAGAACAATGCAAATCTTCAATCGAGAACCGGTTACTGAAAGACATCTTTCACAATTGTTTTTTGTTCTTGTTGTTTTACTTCAGTGGAGTGCTATATTATGCCGCCTTTAATCATGTCCACATCAGTGTTAATAGAAACGGTTAATGCAGCGAAACAGGTCACGTGACATACTAAAGGTGAAAAGATCTCTAAACAAAAATAACCTTTACCACCTTAAAAGACATTTTTGTTTAATTTAATAGCGATTCTAAGCAAATTAAATCGAAAACGTTTTAGGAATTCTCAGTGCAAACATGCCCCATATCCGAGACCACGCATTTTGACGTCATTAATGTAGAAATATCACGTGACACGTGATTCCGGGCCCTTTAAGTTGCCGAGTCTTTCGAGAAACGGGCCCCTGGGCTCGAACCCGGACCGCTCGCTCCGGAGTCGAGCGCACTAACCATGAGGCCCCACCGCGCCTCCCACGCTCGAATTTTTAACCCCGTTTTTATAAATCCATACATATTTGCATTGATTTGATAACCTCGTTCGCAGGGTCTTCTCACTACCTCGAGAACATACCCTGGTTACGGCTGGTCACGTTTCTGCTACATTTTAGGAAATTTCAAAGATTTGATTGAAGGGACGGGCTGAAAAGTTAAAAATGTCTCCACTGAGCTCACATACTGAGTCCACAGGTAACCCAGGCTCACTGCATGTATCAGTGTCACGTAACATAACATGGGTAAATATGAAGAACATATGAAGCGAAGTTTAGGTCTTAAAATTGGCTAGAAAATGGAAATAAAAGGCGATAATAAGTCCCCGTGCAGAGAGGGGAGTCCCAGATTGCTCAAAGAAAAAACTCACCATCCGACTCCCTCTCCTACACGGGGACTTATTATACTCGTCACCAGGGGCCCCGAGCCCAGCGCCAGTTTTGAACTGTGCCGGTTACGATCCAAACGCCAACGGGCAGCCATTTTTATAGGTTAACGTACAAGTCCTACGGAGCCTGGTGGCTTCGCGTTGCTAGCTGGAGATCCTTCAGTGATTCATGGTGTAGAGAAATTTATGTTCCAGGAGCCTGGCCTGTTTATTTAGTGACTGGATTCGATTTTCAAGGAAAAAAAATCGTGATGGTTTGGGTCGATCAAAGCACGGCTTTGCCGTCAGCCTCCT
>JAHPZR010009382.1:0-12500 GCA_019787425.1 Platygyra sinensis | reverse complement strand
CTTCAAACGGACTTCCTACCTCCTCAAATGAAGACTCCAGGGATGCAACGTCCTTCTTAAACAAAACCTGTACTCCTGGTACTTGCTCGTGGTGGCGTGTATCTTCCTTTGTGACAGAAGGTATGGATTCTTCAAACTCTTGAGTCATTCTTGCAAGCTCAGGTCCTGCAACCATCCATCGCAATAAAGCGCCAGGGCTTTCCTTAGTTAGGCCGATGGCCCAACCATCTTCTTTAACCAAGGCATTAGCTTGCTCATGCGCATGATCCAGTGCTATGGATGAAAATCTCCGCGGTGACTTGTGTACCACAAAGGCTCCCTCACTGAACTGTTGGAATACCTTTGGATCTTTGGATGATAGGGTGCACATGTCTCTGACCTGGACGGACAGCCACCGAGCATAACTGATATGATCCAAGGAAAACATCCATGGTGCAAGTTGGCCAAGTGATTCAATGTAGTACTTGAAATTTGTTTCTCTTAGAGAGCGGACAAGCTGCAAGACACAAAGTTCCAGTTCCAGGACTCGACATCAGTAGAGAAATTGAGGGTGCTCTGTAGACATCTTTTTCTCTCAATCTTTAATACCCAGCGGTTCAACGCCATTGTCAAAAACTTTGTATTTGCTATATGCCCTCTGTTGCAAGATGTAAAGCCTTGCTGCTGTAATCTGGTGGACTCGTCTTGTTCCTGTGAGGTGGGAGGCTTTAATGAAGGAGTCAGCAACATCCGTAGAAGTAACCCCAGCATCCAATATTACACTCGTCCAGCCACTCCAATCAAGCCAGTTTCCACTGAAGAACTTTGAATACAGCCATTTCGATGTGATAACGAACTGATTCTCCCCATGTGATGCTGGCCAGTTCCATTGAATTTGCTTTGCAATAGCAAATAATGGCTGATCAAGAGTTATGACAGGTGTCTGTCTGGGGCTGATGTATTGAATTGCAGACTTGATAACATTCATAGAATGCAAAATTATGATTATTGTTTACCTAAAATGTGAAAAACCTAATTTAAACACGAAAAGCCCTCAAACGTTACAAAGATCCCTCTCTTAAAAGTACAAGTCTACTTACAGTGCCAGTTCACGGGTGCCGCCATATTGAATGATGATGGGGGACTGGGGCCAAAAAGCATGCATGATGTTTTTAAGCAATGCAGAGAGATTTGGAGGAAAGTAAAATTATGAGTGCATTAAAGGCTATAAGATCAATATTAATGGGATAAAGGTTGGCCATTTACGTTAAATCAAATGTATTTTTCTTTTACAAATATATCCATGACAGCCACATTTTAAAGTTTCTACGGAAGTATTTAAAAATACATTGTGCTTGGTTTTTACCCAATCATAAACTAAAAAAATAGTAGATGTATATAAAATAGTAAGTCTATGAATGGAAACAGATTTTTAATTTCCATATTCTATTACTTACAAACAGTTTTTTTTAACTGAATTATTCTACCACTTACTGCTTCTCATAGTCTGTAAGTTTCCTCGTAGTCACGTGATAGACAAATAGATAAAGAAGTTTTATTTGCTCCTCTGATAATTACCACAGACTGTTTATCGTGGAAAACTATATTTTTACCTGAAAAATTAATTGTTTTATTTACAACATGCGTTGTTTTGTCTTGTTTGTAACCGCAGTTTGTATATGATTTCTGTTAAACTTGATTATATATTTCGATCAGCAAAATCAGAACGGAGGCACTGATGCATTGGTTTCGAGTTTGACACGTCCAGTGTTTGGCATAGAGCTGGACTGATTTGATTGAATTCATCTAATCGAAAGTTTGACGGTCATTCGATTCTCTTGCACTGAAATATTTTATGAAGAACTTGACAGCAACATCGGTCGCACGTTTCCAAAATCTAGAGGCTTTCGTTTTAAAACGGTAAATCCAAGTTTCGGTCAAGAAAGTAGCTCCTACTTGAATGAATCCCATCGAAAATTTCACGGTTATTTATTTTTTTTGGTATGACCTTCCTAGACAGTGCTGACAGAATTAAGTTTAGGACCCAGACATTTGACCAACCGTAACCAGGTCACTTTCTCGAGGTAGAGAGAGGACCCTGGAAACGAGGTTGGATGATACCATTTTGTTGGTGATACGTCATTTGACCCGCCATCTCAGATTTCTTTTTTTTTTTCGAAAATAGAAGAATACTCATGTTCATGAAATATACAAATTCGTGAATTTCTGCAATTTGATGAAGAAAGCTGGAAGATATTAGAGAATTATCATTAGAAAAGTTGATATTTGGTCAGACATACATTAATTGTGAAGACAGCATCAACAAGCTATTTCTCAGAAAGAAATAGTGTTTCGTTTCCGGAAAGATATCAAGTCTCAGAGAGGCTCGTGTTTTGATATCTTGTGCGTGTGAAGTCCGGGGTGAGGGGGATTTGTGCTAATGTGCTGCTTTGAGATTCGCTTAGTTGCCAGAGCTTGGGGTTTTTCGTCGAGGCGGGATATAGCAAAGATATTTGTTTACAAACATTGTTTTTGTTATTTAAATGTTGAAAACTTTAAACAAAAGAACTCTTTGTTTCACCAGCCAATAGTTCTCTGGTTGGCATATTAATAACAATAGGTGACGTCACTGATATCTTTGCTATAGTACTGAAACTATGGTAGAAAAGGAAGAGCTATAAATTAATTCAAGTTTTCTATACATGACTGCACTTCGAAATGTATTTATTTGTGATACTTCCTGTGACTCTGCTCAAGGAGAGAGGGGTACTCCCATATATGGGTATAGGTATGTCCAGCCTGAGAGGGTATGTTTTTTGTTTTTTTTTGAGACATTTAGGTCAATAATAGAGTATCCAATTTGGGCATTTTAGTCTCAAACTGGGCATGGTTTTGCACTTTAGTCTTGCATTTGGTATGTTCAGTCTTTTTAAAAGAAGCTAGTTTTTCATCATTATCGATAAGACCAGGAATCAAACAATAGCTGATAAGGCAGGAGATCCAGGAATCTCAAATTTTATGATATAGGGCACTTAGGCAGGTTTACGATAAGGCATACATTTAAGGGACAGGTCATAAATAGGATTGAAAAATCGCAGATTTTGGTCTTAATTAATTAGCAGGGTAAATGCTTCGGCAAGCAGGCCGCACGGCCCGCCAATTTTTCGCAAATTCGAAATTATTGTGTGTGAGCCTAAATAACGCTAAGAGGTAAAAGCATTTGACGCATAATTTTTCCATTTCTGTGCCAGGAGGTGCTTGATTCGAATGGCTGCTGCGGCACTCTTCGTTTTCTTGTCGTTGCTGCAATATATTTTTCTTTTCGGCAAAAAGGACGTGTTACATGTGACGGGAGTTATGCAATTATTTACACAGTCCACCTTCGGCTTATTTATAATGAAGCCAAATTAAAATACAAATGTTATCGGTATTTTCATGGAAACCAGCGCAGCCACGGTACCTCAAAACAAAAAGATTGTTATTTCTAAAAGCTTATGGTATAACGCGCTCCACGAGAAGTGAAGTTTCTCAAACTGTGGCGGAAAATTTGACAAATTCAATTAAATCTATAAAATGTCGACACCTTAAAAGAAAGCCATATTGTACCACTTTTGCAATAAAGCAAGGTTAATTAAAATACAATTTGATTAATTAGTTACCTTCCACAGAATATCGTTTCTGTCACTGGTATCATCCAAGTGTTCCAAGTGCGTGTTCTTTTCCCGTAAGCATCCACAGAGAATCGGCGGTAATCCCGATTGTTATTCCTCACAAGTCCGATTTCACCTAAGTTATGTCGCCGTTGTGATCTTCATCACTTTTAAATCAAGCAAGAAAACAGATACCTTTGTCTCTTTAGAATCACAGCGTTCCAGTCTGACTTAAAACATTCAAGTCTTCAGTTATTTCGGGTTTTGCTAAAAGCAGGCCCGCAGTCCAGCGGCCCGCGGCCCACGGCCCGCAACGGCCCAGCGGCCCGCGGTCCGCAGCCCGCCACGGCCCGACGGCCCGCGGCCCGCGGCTCGTCAAGGCCCGGCGGCCCGCGGCCCGCGATGGCCCAGCGGCCTGGAGGCCGGTGGCCCAGTCCTGATTTTCAACAGTTTTTTTGTCCAGCGGTAAATCCACGCGCATGCACAGATCTGCATCGGGTTTCAGCGTGCAAAATGGACGACGGTGAGTTCAGTTCAGTACCATTTTGATAATCATTTCAGTCTTCTCCCCCACTAACTTTTAGTGGGGGAGAAGAGTTGCGTGACGACCCTGATAACGGCTGTGAAGGAGACTATACCTGGCGACACTCGACGAACTGCTAGCGAGTTGCCATGTCGGACCCCGGCGACTCAAATTTGGCGCCAAAATAGAAGCTTCGAGACGCAAACTTCTTCATATTTTTCACATTTTAAGAACTGATAGGGTTTTGACAATTGTAAATCCCTTTTCGTGAATATTTAGTGCCATCTCCAGCGACAAAAGTTGGCTGGCTTCAATGCCTTTCCTGTAAACTTACATTGACGTCAGGACAGGAAAGTTTTTCCCGCCTGCTGAATCCTGATTGGTCAATTCAAATTTCCCTCGCGCCGACCGTATGCAAGGAAGCAACGAAAGAAAGGATCGAAAAGGACTGAAATGATTATCAAAATGGCACTGAACTGAACTCACAGTCGTCCATTTTGCACGCTGAAGCCCGATGCCGATCTGTTGATGCGCGTGGATTTACCGCTAGACAAAAAAACTGTTGAAAATCAGGACTGGGCCACGGGCCTCCAGGCCGCTGGGCCATCGCGGGCCGCGGGCCGTGGGCCGCCGGGCCGTGGCGGGCCGCGGACCGCGGGCCGCTGGGCCTTCGGGCCGCCGGGCCGCTGGGACGTGGCGGGCCGTGGGCCGCGGGCCCGCTTTTAGCAAAACCCAGTTATTTCTGCTTTCAGCGCCATTTTACGTTCCTTTTGTTTCCGTGACTCGAAATTAAATTTAGTTTCAACGAGGATGTTTTTGCTGCGCATGTTTATCTTTTGGATTACAAGCGTTTCTTTGATAACTCCCATGCTCACTATGTCAATAAATCACTCTAAAACGAAAAACAGTACCATTTCTTTGTTGAACTAAACTAAACTAAACTGCTTCAATCGGCTTAAAATATCTCATTGGGGTCAGGCCGATTGGGGGTCAAATCGCGTGGTGTGGCGGCGTCTCTACCTCGAAAATATATTTCCCTTTTACTATCACTACGCGATTAGAAGTCCAGTTCGTAGTTTTCTTGTGTAATATACCGATAAAGAGAGTTTCAATCAATAATTCCCCATTTCGTACAAGGCAACAATTGAAATGTTGCATTTCGATGCACAGAATTTGGGCGGAAATTTTGCCGCCGTATTTACATTTACAATTACGACCTTTACTCTGATTGGATATTACCTCCACTAAGTAAATAGTTCACCCCTGAACTGAAAACAATACCGTTTCGTTTCTGAGGAAACGAAACAAAAAATGATGGACACACAATAGACCCTTGTCCAAATGGCGACTAAACATTCAAGTCAAAATTAAAAACGTATACTAGCACTAGAAAGAACACCTTAACTTTAGTAACCCTGCAAAGTTTCAGCATTTCAGATATAATAGCGGAGCTCCGGCGGCCCGAGGGTCCGCCAAGCAGAGCCCCATAACCATACAGGGAAAAAGAAACCCATGAATTGATTTTCTCATGGTTATCATGGGCAGCGGTATTGCTCGTTGGCGCGTACGCACGACGACGGCGACGGTGGAGTCGCGCAACATGGCGGCCATACTCCAAATAATAATATACATGAAACAATTACTCGATTCTGATTGGCTGAGAGCAGTGCAGTTCAAGTGTAACACCAGTGCAAAAAAGTGTAACACCAGTGCGAATTACACATCGTATAAATTCTGGATTATGATTGACTGAAAGACAAAAGGAAATTTTCTAAGACAATGATATCACGTAAAATGATGACGAAACGTTTGTGCAGAAGCTTTGAATGGCAAAAAATGGCTTCAAGAAAGATTTTCCGGCACTTCCTCTGTTGGGAATTGTATTCAGCGAGTTGTAGGCTCAGGTCGGCGCAGACTCCAAATTTACGAACTATTTAATGAACTTACCACGTAATCCGGAACATACAATAAACGGCGAATCTTGACTTGACTTGTTTCCTATATCTCCTCTGGGAGAATAGGGTCGGCGAATCATAATGCCTAAAAACGGTGAAGAAACTAGACAAACTAGACAACTGTTTAAGGGAGGCATTGGTCACGTGACCTCTTAGTGCAAGAGGCCTATCTGATAGTCTTGAAATTGTTGTTGCTTTTTTCTTTTTTTTTTGTATGGACAAGGTTAAATCGAAAAGTTGTCGTGGCTTGGAAAGACAAAACTACTTTACTATTATGCGAAACACGAAGACGAAGACGAGAAGTTGAGTATTCTAACCTTGCTGAAGAAATTTGACTTTGTTTCTTTTTTTGGACACCTATTCCTACGCCAGTCCTCCACCCCCCTCTCCCCCGCCCCCTTCCTTCTCTCATCATAACCACCACGGGCTAAATAGGGCAAACACTGTATAAATTTCATTTGTCTTTTCACAGTTCCAGTAAATGTCGCAGGAATCTGGTTCAACGAGCCCAATAACAAACAAAGCTTTTTTTACCGGGCAACCTGCATTAGAAACCGTAGAGTCTCCAAATCCGGGGCCCTGCCAAGTAAAGTGCACAATGCGCCTAAGTGCCTGGCGTCCATCTGAAAGGTTGGAACCTTTCAGATGGACGCCAGGCATTCAGTAAGGCGCATTGTGCACTTTACTTGGCAGGTCCCCGGATTTGGAGACTCTACGGTTCTAATCAGGTGGCCGGTAAAAGCTTTGTTTTTTATTGGCTCGTTGAACCAGATTCTGCGACATTTACTGGGAACTGTGAAAAGACAAATGAAATTTATACAGTGTTTGCCCTATTTAGCCCGTGGTGGTTATGATGAGAGAAGGAAGGGGGCGGGGGAGAGGGGGGTGGAGGACTGGCGTAGGAATAGGTGTCCAAAAAAAGAAACAAAGTCAAATTTCTTCAGCAAGGTTAGAATACTCAACTTCTCGTCTTCGTCTTCGTGTTTCGCATAATAGTAAAGTAGTTTTGTCTTTCCAAGCCACGACAACTTTTCGATTTAACCTTGTCCATACAAAAAAAAAAGAAAAAAGCAACAACAATTTCAAGACTATCAGATAGGCCTCTTGCACTAAGAGGTCACGTGACCAATGCCTCCCTTAAACAGTTGTCTAGTTTGTCTAGTTTCTTCACCGTTTTTAGGCATTATGATTCGCCGACCCTATTCTCCCAGAGGAGATATAGGAAACAAGTCAAGTCAAGATTCGCCGTTTATTGTATGTTCCGGATTACGTGGTAAGTTCATTAAATAGTTCGTAAATTTGGAGTCTGCGCCGACCTGAGCCTACAACTCGCTGAATACAATTCCCAACAGAGGAAGTGCCGGAAAATCTTTCTTGAAGCCATTTTTTGCCATTCAAAGCTTCTGCACAAACGTTTCGTCATCATTTTACGTGATATCATTGTCTTAGAAAATTTCCTTTTGTCTTTCAGTCAATCATAATCCAGAATTTATACGATGTGTAATTCGCACTGGTGTTACACTTTTTGCACTGGTGTTACACTTGAACTGCACTGCTCTCAGCCAATCAGAATCGAGTAATTGTTTCATGTATATTATTATTTGGAGTATGGCCGCCATGTTGCGCGACTCCACCGTCGCCGTCGTCGTGCGTACGCGCCAACGAGCAATACCGCTGCCCATGATAACCATGAGAAAATCAATTCATGGGTTTCTTTTTCCCTGTATGGTTATGGGGCTCTGCTTGGCGGACCCTCGGGCCGCCGGAGCTCCGCTATTATATCTGAAATGCTGAAACTTTGCAGGGTTACTAAAGTTAAGGTGTTCTTTCTAGTGCTAGTATACGTTTTTAATTTTGACTTGAATGTTTAGTCGCCATTTGGACAAGGGTCTATTGTGTGTCCATCATTTTTTGTTTCGTTTCCTCAGAAACGAAACGGTATTGTTTTCAGTTCAGGGGTGAACTATTTACTTAGTGGAGGTAATATCCAATCAGAGTAAAGGTCGTAATTGTAAATGTAAATACGGCGGCAAAAATTTCCGCCCAAATTCTGTGCATCGAAATGCAACATTTCAATTGTTGCCTTGTACGAAATGGGGAATTATTGATTGAAACTCTCTTTATCGGTATATTACACAAGAAAACTACGAACTGGACTTCTAATCGCGTAGTGATAGTAAAAGGGAAATATATTTTCGAGGTAGAGACGCCGCCACACCACGCGATTTGACCCCCAATCGGCTGACCCCAATGAGATATTTTAAGCCGATTGAAGCAGTTTAGTTTAGTTTAGTTCAACAAAGAAATGGTACTGTTTTTCGTTTTAGAGTGATTTATTGACATAGTGAGCATGGGAGTTATCAAAGAAACGCTTGTAATCCAAAAGATAAACATGCGCAGCAAAAACATCCTCGTTGAAACTAAATTTAATTTGGAGTCATGGAAACAAAAGGAACGTAAAATGGCGCTGAAAGCAGAAATAACTGGGTTTTGCTAAAAGCGGGCCCGCGGCCCACGGCCCGCCACGGCCCAGCGGCCCGGCGGCCCGAAGGCCCAGCGGCCCGCGGTCCGCGGCCCGCCACGGCCCGGCGGCCCACGGCCCGCGGCCCGCGATGGCCCAGCGGCCTGGAGGCCCGGTGGCCCAGTCCTGATTTTCAACAGTTTTTTTGTCTAGCGGTAAATCCACGCGCATCAACAGATCGGCATCGGGCTTCAGCGTGCAAAATGGACGACTGTGAGTTCAGTTCAGTGCCATTTTGATAATCATTTCAGTCCTTTTCGATCCTTTCTTTCGTTGCTTCCTTGCATACGGTCGGCGCGAGGGAAATTTGAATTGACCAATCAGGATTCAGCAGGCGGGAAAAACTTTCCTGTCCTGACGTCAATGTAAGTTTACAGGAAAGGCATTGAAGCCAGCCAACTTTTGTCGCTGGAGATGGCACTAAATATTCACGAAAAGGGATTTACAATTGTCAAAACCCTATCAGTTCTTAAAATGTGAAAAATATGAAGAAGTTTGCGTCTCGAAGCTTCTATTTTGGCGCCAAATTTGAGTCGCCGGGGTCCGACATGGCAACTCGCTAGCAGTTCGTCGAGTGTCGCCAGGTATAGTCTCCTTCACAGCCGTTATCAGGGTCGTCACGCAACTCTTCTCCCCCACTAAAAGTTAGTGGGGGAGAAGACTGAAATGATTATCAAAATGGTACTGAACTGAACTCACCGTCGTCCATTTTGCACGCTGAAACCCGATGCAGATCTGTGCATGCGCGTGGATTTACCGCTGGACAAAAAAACTGTTGAAAATCAGGACTGGGCCACCGGCCTCCAGGCCGCTGGGCCATCGCGGGCCGCGGGCCGCCGGGCCTTGACGAGCCGCGGGCCGCGGGCCGTCGGGCCGTGGCGGGCTGCGGACCGCGGGCCGCTGGGCCGTTGCGGGCCGTGGGCCGCGGGCCGCTGGACTGCGGGCCTGCTTTTAGCAAAACCCGAAATAACTGAAGACTTGAATGTTTTAAGTCAGACTGGAACGCTGTGATTCTAAAGAGACAAAGGTATCTGTTTTCTTGCTTGATTTAAAAGTGATGAAGATCACAACGGCGACATAACTTAGGTGAAATCGGACTTGTGAGGAATAACAATCGGGATTACCGCCGATTCTCTGTGGATGCTTACGGGAAAAGAACACGCACTTGGAACACTTGGATGATACCAGTGACAGAAACGATATTCTGTGGAAGGTAACTAATTAATCAAATTGTATTTTAATTAACCTTGCTTTATTGCAAAAGAGGTACAATATGGCTTTCTTTTAAGGTGTCGACATTTTATAGATTTAATTGAATTTGTCAAATTTTCCGCCACAGTTTGAGAAACTTCACTTCTCGTGGAGCGCGTTATACCATAAGCTTTTAGAAATAACAATCTTTTTGTTTTGAGGTACCGTGGCTGCGCTGGTTTCCATGAAAATACCGATAACATTTGTATTTTAATTTGGCTTCATTATAAATAAGCCGAAGGTGGACTGTGTAAATAATTGCATAACTCCCGTCACATGTAACACGTCCTTTTTGCCGAAAAGAAAAATATATTGCAGCAACGACAAGAAAACGAAGAGTGCCGCAGCAGCCATTCGAATCAAGCACCTCCTGGCACAGAAATGGAAAAATTATGCGTCAAATGCTTTTACCTCTTAGCGTTATTTAGGCTCACACACAATAATTTCGAATTTGCGAAAAATTGGCGGGCCGTGCGGCCTGCTTGCCGAAGCATTTACCCTGCTAATTAATTAAGACCAAAATCTGCGATTTTTCAATCCTATTTATGACCTGTCCCTTAAATGTATGCCTTATCGTAAACCTGCCTAAGTGCCCTATATCATAAAATTTGAGATTCCTGGATCTCCTGCCTTATCAGCTATTGTTTGATTCCTGGTCTTATCGATAATGATGAAAAACTAGCTTCTTTTAAAAAGACTGAACATACCAAATGCAAGACTAAAGTGCAAAACCATGCCCAGTTTGAGACTAAAATGCCCAAATTGGATACTCTATTATTGACCTACATGTCTCAAAAAAAAACAAAAAACATACCCTCTCAGGCTGGACATACCTATACCCATATATGGGAGTACCCCTCTCTCCTTGAGCAGAGTCACAGGAAAGTATCACAAATAAATACATTTCGAAGTGCAGTCATGTATAGAAAACTTGAATTAATTTATAGCTCTTCCTTTTCTACCATAGTTTCAGTACTATAGCAAAGATATCAGTGACGTCACCTATTGTTATTAATATGCCAACCAGAGAACTATTGGCTGGTGAAACAAAGAGTTCTTTTGTTTAAAGTTTTCAACATTTAAATAACAAAAACAATGTTTGTAAACAAATATCTTTGCTATATCCCGCCTCGACGAAAAACCCCAAGCTCTGGCAACTAAGCGAATCTCAAAGCAGCACATTAGCACAAATCCCCCTCACCCCGGACTTCACACGCACAAGATATCAAAACACGAGCCTCTCTGAGACTTGATATCTTTCCGGAAACGAAACACTATTTCTTTCTGAGAAATAGCTTGTTGATGCTGTCTTCACAATTAATGTATGTCTGACCAAATATCAACTTTTCTAATGATAATTCTCTAATATCTTCCAGCTTTCTTCATCAAATTGCAGAAATTCACGAATTTGTATATTTCATGAACATGAGTATTCTTCTATTTTCGAAAAAAAAAAAGAAATCTGAGATGGCGGGTCAAATGACGTATCACCAACAAAATGGTATCATCCAACCTCGTTTCCAGGGTCCTCTCTCTACCTCGAGAAAGTGACCTGGTTACGGTTGGTCAAATGTCTGGGTCCTAAACTTAATTCTGTCAGCACTGTCTAGGAAGGTCATACCAAAAAAAATAAATAACCGTGAAATTTTCGATGGGATTCATTCAAGTAGGAGCTACTTTCTTGACCGAAACTTGGATTTACCGTTTTAAAACGAAAGCCTCTAGATTTTGGAAACGTGCGACCGATGTTGCTGTCAAGTTCTTCATAAAATATTTCAGTGCAAGAGAATCGAATGACCGTCAAACTTTCGATTAGATGAATTCAATCAAATCAGTCCAGCTCTATGCCAAACACTGGACGTGTCAAACTCGAAACCAATGCATCAGTGCCTCCGTTCTGATTTTGCTGATCGAAATATATAATCAAGTTTAACAGAAATCATATACAAACTGCGGTTACAAACAAGACAAAACAACGCATGTTGTAAATAAAACAATTAATTTTTCAGGTAAAAATATAGTTTCCACGATAAACAGTCTGTGGTAATTATCAGAGGAGCAAATAAAACTTCTTTATCTATTTGTCTATCACGTGACTACGAGGAAACTTACAGACTATGAGAAGCAGTAAGTGGTAGAATAATTCAGTTAAAAAAACTGTTTGTAAGTAATAGAATATGGAAATTAAAAATCTGTTTCCATTCATAGACTTACTATTTTATATACATCTACTATTTTTTTAGTTTATGATTGGGTAAAAACCAAGCACAATGTATTTTTAAATACTTCCGTAGAAACTTTAAAATGTGGCTGTCATGGATATATTTGTAAAAGAAAAATACATTTGATTTAACGTAAATGGCCAACCTTTATCCCATTAATATTGATCTTATAGCCTTTAATGCACTCATAATTTTACTTTCCTCCAAATCTCTCTGCATTGCTTAAAAACATCATGCATGCTTTTTGGCCCCAGTCCCCCATCATCATTCAATATGGCGGCACCCGTGAACTGGCACTGTAAGTAGACTTGTACTTTTAAGAGAGGGATCTTTGTAACGTTTGAGGGCTTTTCGTGTTTAAATTAGGTTTTTCACATTTTAGGTAAACAATAATCATAA
>JAHPZR010009381.1:30000-59642 GCA_019787425.1 Platygyra sinensis | reverse complement strand
GCAACACTATATACATAGAAAAAAGGAGATAATTTGCTGACAAGGTTGATTCTGAGAAGTGAAAGTTAAAACTTTTAATTATATAAACAATAATAAATTATGTTAAGATTACATTAAAATTATAGTACCGGTACCTGTCTTTTTTGTGGATCAAGCACCAGATGCAGGCGTTGTTGCAGATGGCACCCTTCATTCCCATTGCCAAAAGCAAGAACTGTTTGAAAGTTCAAAATGGGAATAAGCATAACAGTAAAATTCAATTGGGTTAGTTTAGTTAACAACTTGTGTGTGCTGTTGGTTCAAAAAAGGTATCTCTTTTGTGGTTGTACATTAAGTAAGTATTAACCCCCCCCTCCCCCTAAAAAACCTGTTACAAAGTCTCTCACCTTATAATCACCTCCTAAGTAGAACTCCAGTGTCACTTTTTGCCCATTTACCATGATAAAGCCAACTTTAATCAGCTCATTTACTGTACTTGTAACATTAGCCAGGCCAGCTCTCAGGTTGTCATAGTCCTCCGAAGTTTTGATCACAGCAATGGTGTGGTTGCCTGTAATGACAGTCATAATAAACCATGGTTCTAGCTCTTAAGGTCAACTATTTCAAAAAAATTCTCTAGATTTCATTGGGGAAAATAAATAGCTTAACAGTACCTGCACTAGAGAGCACATGTTTTTCTTCATCAAGGATAGAAAATGAGCACACAAACAGTGAGCTGGAGTGTGACATTCTGGCACCATCACCAGATATTTTTATCTTTACTGATGATGTTTCTTCCTCTGGGTTGTTTGACTTCTTGAGCTGTAACATGAGAAAAAATATATTAAGCCAAATAATTATTATTAGCCAATAATATGATTTTAAAATATAAAAACTTTCATATTTGCATGGACAGGCTAATATTGATTGAACCTGGTACACCTAAAATACTTTCACTGACTGACCATCACTGAGTTATTTTGAAATCTGTTTTCCATATTATTTTTGACTTACATGTTGTTGTATTTCCTGGATTAGGAGGTCCCTGAATGGCAGTTCTGCTCCCGGGTGGTTTCCTGGTGTCTTACTTATGGTCCAACTCGAGTCCAGGCTGGCTTGGCATCCCTTTACAAGGTGTGTTCTGGGTAAGGATTTTTCTTGCTGGGTGAGTTCATTGTATGCTTCCCAAGAAACAGAGAATCTGTCCATGATGTAAAGGATGGCTCGAATTTGTTCCTTTTCAGTTGTTGGTAGGTTTTCATATGCATGTATTTTCTTGTCTAAGGGGAGAAAGAACTATCATTACATAACCAGATACCAGTAAACATGTTTGTTGAGAACAGGGTTATTGTTCAATCACAACCACGTGTCTACTTCATCAGACACATTTCAAATACAGATAGTGTTTTATTCCAAAGCATGAGTTGTGTCCTCTTGGATCCTCTTTCAAGGCCAAAAATACAATGCCCCTTTATAATTATAAAGGGATTACTCTACCTTTGCAACTGTCTCCTTGTTTTGTTTGTTGATCATTCGGACGACCATTCAGTGCATTGTCCTGGGGCTCTTGGCTAACTGGGGGTATGTTTTCTGTTTCAGCGTCATCTGTCAAGCAAGAAAAACATAACAGATCTGCCTTTGTTTCACGTTTGGAGGATCATTTTCAAGTTATTTTGACGAAAAATATGGGAATTAAAAGTGTTTGTACCTTTTGAAGTTTCCAAGTTTATATGATAACACAATCCTCTCTTGTCCCGGAGCATTAGTGACTCGGGCATTAAGCCGTAGGTTTCTCCGAACCAGAGGGCATCTTCAGCTTTCTCTCTGCCAAAAAAATTATAATAACTATTGAATTACAAAAGCTGACCTTAGAATTTAACCACGAACGCGACATGAGCATCACGTTTAATTTTGTTATCATAACCCAACGTATAATTTCCTTAGAAACCAGATTGTTTATCTTAGTAATAAGAGGGGATTGATTTAAAGCGGGCTTACTTTATTTGCGTTAAGTGCCTGTGCTGCTGCTTCTTCCCTACGTCCGTGAAGTCTTTGCCCTTGTGGGCAAGTCTCTCTCTCATTGCGTCGTACAACTCCGCGGCCTGGTCCTCCACTGTTGCACGTAGGTGGCTGTTTTCTTCCGTCAGTTGCGCTATTGTATCGTTTGGCGACTGCTCGATCTCTTCGGGATTGATCGTAATATTAATCCACGTCTCTCATCGGAATTGTTTTCTTTTTTTTCCATTGGTTATCGTTTCCATCCTTCGTTTAAATCTCCTTATGTTTTCGCCGATTGTAAGTCCAACCCGATCACGGGAAGATTCAGTCAGCCTGTAGCCGAGAGGCATGATGCTGGTTTGCAACAGTTCAAACACTTTTTGAGGCGGCCAATAGATTTCTCTCAATCTCCAAGCTGCTTCACCGTTCATTTGTAGTGTAAACACGGGATTGTTTTTTTCAATAAAGGGTGGTACTATATGAATAAGAAGTGGATGGATCGGGGGTTCTAAGAGCTCTGAAAAGAGCTCCCGATCACATTTATCTTCGCTTTGCTCGTTCATCGCGTTGACAGGTGTTGAATAAACCAGCAGCTATACCAAGCTGCTGTTTTGAAATTCGCGGAAAATCATAAATTTTCCAAATGAATGATTTTCTTGAATAGGCTTTTGTTTCGTATTGGCAACCATTGTTATTCAGTCATGGGCTGAAAACAATGGCATCAGCGCCATTTTCGAACGGAACTCCGACTTAAAATTTTAGAACTGAAAGGGATAGTGGTTATCCTTCACCAATTTTCAAAATCAAAACGGATTCTGTTTCAGGAAAGATCCATCTTCCATTTCCCGCTCTTGGGTTTTTGGAAGCTAGTTTGAGTTTTCAGAAAATCGCTCTGGAATTTGGCTTCCATACAAAAAATACCCGTTTTTTTGTCATTTTCAAGGTTAAAGGGATAGGCCTTACACTTTGTAAAACTTCTTCCTTTTATGTGCAAATGAAAGATTAACCCTTCCTCTTCAAAAGCCCGCTCTTGGGTTTTTAAGTTGTTGCTTCTGTAAATCAGGGAAGCGAGTTTTATTAACGCCGGTTGGCTGATTTCGGCTCTTTCTTCTCTTATTCTGGGCTAATGAGCGGCGCTCACATTCAAATTTCCCCGCTTCAGTGGTTATGAATAATTAATGATGTCCAAGCATTCTGCCCGATGTCATATGCATGCATTTTCAGTTCAATGAGCCAGAAAATGAGGCGTTCGAGATCCGTTCATTTCTCTCGCTGATTGCTTCTGAGAATTGTGAACAGAAATAATAAGTTAAAAACTCCTGTAGCGTCAACTTCTAAATAACTTGATCAGTTGGAAATAATCGTTTCAATGAATCAATCATTTTTAAACCACTCAATTTGCAAATGTGTCGTTATGTAATGTGTGGCGTTATGTTATGTGTGCCGTTATGTACATCAACAAAATCACGTGATATTCGAGAGTCTGACCTCGTGCGAGAGGTACTTTTACAGTCGGCCGATACATCGTACGACTGTACGTGTTCATATAGTCGGTCGAATTATTTTCTGGTTCAATTCCAGCACAATAAAGGCCGGACAACTCGAACACAAACCGCAAAATTGGTAAGGAAAACCGTTATCAGTGTATTGTTTGGGTGGGAAATTTGAAACGGTCCCTTCTACCGATATACCTCGCTTTCATTTCAGTCTCGAACACGGTGTCGAACATTTCACTCACTTTCAGTTTACTCGCGCAGCCATTTTCAAACTACTTCTGAAATTAAAAGAACGGAAACCGTTTTTAAACAACAGAACTAACAACATACAAGAACCTTGCCTGACTTTTACAAACCGTGCTTAAGCATTGACCTTTGCAGTGTGACATGGGAAAAATCTCTTCTAGTTCTACAAATAAAGCATGTTTTTAAATGATGTGTACCGATCAGTATCTCTCTTTGCTGCAGGGGTGAACAGAATGACTATGCACTCTAATTTTCAGTATAGCCGTTTACGGTCAAAGGTTTGTTCATTAAATTTTCATTTACTACCTTGTCCTTCGACTGTGAATGTACCTCAATGCCAATGAGGCCGAAGAATCGAGAACAACCACCTTTAACAACAAGTGGGAAAGAGGACTGAGCCACACAGAAGAAATTCCTATCAAAGTTAAGACAAATTACAGAGCCTTAAATCTACGCAAAATTCGACCACAGAACTATGCAGACCTCATCTAAGTATTGGCTTACTTCTAAAATTAATTAAAGTTTGTACCATTTCAATCAGTTTTAGATCACGCCATACGTAAACTGTAAATTAACACGAAAACCGGTTTGAAACAACATATATTGGAAAGAAAACCAAAAAGCGGTGTATAATATTCAAGCAAGGGAAAAGTCCCGTCTACCAAAACAATGGGCTTCTTGTAAACACTGTAAGGAATCCGGTCGCGGGAAAGTCCCTTCGTACCGGGGAAAAGTCCCTTCCAAATCGAGCTTCATTTGCTAGTGACTGTTTATAAGGAATGCTGTATAAAAATAATGAGAACGTACTAAACACTCCTGCACTCACCTCGATCAGTTGTCATTTATCTTTTCAATCATTTTTATTCCCATAATTTTCAAACTCTAACTAAAAATAGCCGGGGCCTGGAGACCTAATTGAAGTAACAGAGTCTATAACGACCGGAAACCTTTGTCATGCTTAGTGAACTATTACAAAAAAAAGTGCATTAACCTTGGCAGTGGCGTTGGCACGGAAAAATAAATAAACTACAATAAGCCAATCGCAAAAGAGTCGCCATTCTAGTAAAAACACTGCATGAAAGGGCTGTGTCCCAGGGAAAAGTCCCTTTTCCTGCAGTGATCTCATTGGCTCGCTAAAGAATACTTATTCTGATTGCATCATGTTTACCGATTAGTACTGATCTCTTTGGTACAGAGGAAGACGTTGCACTCTGATTTTGAGTAGAACTGTTTCCATCGAAAGATTTGTGCAACTTAAGTTGAATATATGTGAATGCATTTTATCGTAATCCATTTTATTCCATGAGGTAAATTGCATTTTGTTGAAGGCTCTAAGTTGGCACTGCTCATCTCAAAGCACTTTCACATTCGTCACGGACGTGGGATGCTATCTGCTCTATATCTTAGCTGAGATTTCGGTTAATACAGATAGAATTTAAAAATCCGCAAAAAATAAATCATATACTATTCAGTGGATAAAGTCAAGAAATTGTGATATCATAGACCGGAAAACTGATAATGACCGGAAAATAATGTAAACATCTGAAATTTACTTTGGCTATCTATTCGACTGATTATCTTAACCAAACCAAAAAACATTTACACAAGCACTTTTCCTAATACTTAAACTCCTAAAGTGGCTGAAAATTAAGTGTAATTTTTTCGACAAACGTGAATTTAGCTTTATGTCACACATCGCCATAACTCCGAAATTCAAAATGCGCTGGTTTCCAAACGAAGAACGTTATTGAGCTAAAAAGTTGTAAACTGATACAAACTTTCTCCTGATGATGATAAAACGTTTAGTGGCTCTTTAGTTTTGGATTTAAATGGTACTGGGATCAAATTTTTATCCCTTGAGGTGTAATTATGTTAGTTGAATGAAAATAAATTGGATTCAGTGATGAAGTTGAACAAATATTGTTGTTAAATGAAATTATTTTTGGTTGAAAGTGAACAAATACTTTTGTTGAATTAAAATAATTTGGGTTGAAGTTGAAAGAAAATGCGTATTGTTGAACATAAATATAACTGAAATGTTGAATATAAATATATCTTGCTGTTCCGGTATAATTGGCAGCTCTGATGCTAACAACCCGTGTCCTCCCTAAGATGCGTCTTTAGCAAGTGCGAATTGTTTGTCTTTTCATCCTGACACAAGATCAAGTGTCTAAAATAATTTTAAAAGTCTTCAACGATCAATTCAAGAGCTGTGATTTAGATCCTGTTCCAGCCGTTATGTTGAAGGAATGCTAGCCGGTGATTCTTCCAGTCATTACCGATATAGTTAACCGTTTCTTAGATTGTGCTATTATGCCTGAGATGTTGAAAATTGCGCAGACCCGTCCTCGTCTAAAGAAGGCAAATATCGATGATGAAATTTTTAAGAACTTTAGGCCCGTGCCAAATCTGGCTTTTGTCTCAAAAGTAATCGAAAAGGCAGTCTCTTATCAGGCCATTGAGCATGTTGATAGTATAATGACCTCGGTGAACCGCCTCAGTCGGCGTATAACGCTCACTGCATAACACCGGAACGGCTCTTCTGAAGGTTCAAGATGACATCCTAAACGCCATCGACCAACGCAGAACAGTTGCTCTGCTGCTGTTGGACTTGTCCGCAGCGTTTGACACAGTTGATCATGAGTTATTGCTACATAGACTCTGGAAGACGACCCTTTTGAGCCCAAGAAGAGGATCCCTCATTCAGCCAATGAGTTGAAGAAACTGAAACTTCCAGAACTTGTCAAAATCCTTACTGAAATCGCTGGAAAACAGCCGAGTCTTCCAAAGAAACCAAGGAAACCAGATATAATTTCCAAAATCTGTGAAGCAGCCATTTTGAGATCAGAATAACTTCAGGCCAACAATGTTGACCAAAGCTTACACTGTGAACAAGATAACAGCAAATTATTTATTAGATAAATACGATATCATCTCTATGCTTCAGAGATCCAAAGAAATAATGATTTAAGATATTTGTCTGATCTCGGACTACAGCAAATTAGAATATTTGACAAGAAACGGTGTATAGCAGAAGTTGTTTAGATTTTCAAGTGACATCAACATTTAATTTTTAAAAAATAAAAGAATATATATATTTTTACATAGCTTAACCCTTTAAACCCTGAGCTTAAATTCACGCTTGCAAAATTTGATTACCGAACAATCCACTTTTAAATAAAAATAACTCCAAGTTCATGCAGGGGAGCAAAGATGCGAAATATAATTATTATGATTATTTAGTAGACGACTTACCTCTCAAACTGGTTCAATAGTCTTAAAACTCCCATGCAAAGAATTGAAATCAGAACATCCAGACCGGGCAGCCATGATCACAGTCATGATTTGAAAGCACCTGCAAACTTACCGTCGAACGACCGTTTTTTAGATCCCAGTGCCCAGCAAGGTTGAAAGTTGAATGTTATGTATATAGTTTATGAATTTCGAGTAAGAAACATGTAAGGGGAGCAAAAAATAAGCTTAATTAAGTTAAATAAATACTCATCAAGTACAAAAAAAAATGTGTGGTTTGCTTGTAAAGCCTAAGTACAGCTGGGATAATTGTGGGAGATTGAGCAGTTTTAAGCTGGAAACGCAAATAAATTTCGCTATGCAAGTTCAAACAGCCTGCTGTAGTAAATTCCGCTTGCTCATAGTTTCGCCAGTGGATTCAATTGAACATTACTGTACCCATTTTGAATCGATCAGTATGCAAGGTAAAAGTCAAAATTACATTCAAAACAAGAAGTTGAACGCTTGGTCTTACCTTTACGGACATAACTCGATCGATATCAAACAGGTATCCACTACTTTTAAAAGAAAGGCGATCGGACATTAATTGCCGAATGCTTCGCCATTCGCCATTTTGTTTTGCGAACATGCGCATGATCGTTGTCTAACTGCACTGGCCTTTGGTGCTGGCTGGCTCAGGGTTTTTGGCGGGAAACACATGGACTGGACAAATTAAAGCTGGATGTATAAAACACACTAAGGCCTGGTTTAAACGTCGCATTTTACATGCGCCGAATCGAATTGCCAAGTTAAATGCATGTAAAATGCGACGTCTAAATCAATTAAATGCGACATGTTTCAATTCGATGCGAAATGCGACGTTTAAACCAGGCCTAAGAGATTAAGCCATGTAGTTGGTCATTGCTTTATTTCATGTGGTGGCTTCTAAAGAAGCCGTTTGTTTTTAAGGTGCTGCTTGCAATACCTCAGACGGTGCAAGCAAGGTATTTCTTTCTGAAGACAATACGAAGGCGCTCCACTGGACGGGAAATCTTTTCCTCCCCACGGTAGAATGAAGGCGACTTTGACAACAGCAGGCGGAATGTTAACTGTATGACCCGGCAGCGGCTTCCGTTGGCGTTAATTATCCGTTCCGCGTAGGGACCTAGTCCAGCGTCCTCTAACTCTTGGTCGCTGATTTCTGTGGGTTTTAACTGAATCTGTGCTGGCAGGTTCGGGAACAGAACACGGACCACGTCATGACGAATCTCGATCGATTCCTCGTGCTGTAGCGGAACTTTCATCCCCCTCTCGAAAACGAGAGCAATCCTTTCACGGGCCTCTTCCACGCGTACTGGGTCGGGGTCAGGATTCTCGAAGGCTTCAATCAGCTCTGGTGGCAGGTGAGGCTTGGGCTCCCATGTGTTCTCACTGGCGCAGTATCCTTGCCACTTGACCATGAACAGCGGCTTACCATTTCGGATCCTCTTGGCAACTATGCGTTCGGCCTGATAGACGCCAAGAACTTCAGGCCTACTTTCGCACATAGTGCCGGCTCGGGAGATCGCAGAAGTTTCAAGGCTCTTATAATAGCCCTGTGGCGGGCGAGAACGTTTTTCCATGTTTACACGATTCGAACTGTTGACAACTGAAAGAAAACTGGGAAATTACTGTTTTCGACGGATCGAAATGCACCAATAGCTATCAAGTTCATGACAATAGACTTTGTTCCGAGCTTAAAGATCTAGACTACATTAGCTTCATACAATCTTTAAGATCATTAGTCTTTGCGATCAAAGTCGCCGGTGATCGAAATACGCTTGTAATTCGAAATGAACTGGAAATTTCTTAAAGTAAAGTAAAATTAGGTAAATTAAAAAGTAAAGTGAAGTAAGACATATGAACTCCAGCAGGTCGGGCATGTATAAAATCTACTAACAAAACCAAGGTCGATCGTTTATTTGTGTTTGTTTGTGTTCGGTAATCGAGCAAAATCGAATATTTTATTTACTGTGATTGATCTTGATCGTTTGATAATCAAACATTCGACTGAACTCGATAATCAACCGTTAGGCACCCGAACGATTGGTGTTAGCTTGGGCTCGATTACCGAACAATTCAATTGGATTTGCCGGGATCAAATCGACTACCAGGACATCGATCGCCATGTTAGCTAGGGTTTGGGTTCGCTTAGGACGTAACGAAAGAGAAAACTTGTCTATTCAAACAAAGTAAGAAACAAAAGCGGTTTGTGCTAAACGAAACAAAGGGAGTAACAATAGCGCACTGGTTTCATTGTTTAGTTTGCCGCCTCCATCAGGCTAATGAGCATTGCCGTGCGTTCATAGCAACCAATGAATAAGCTTCTTTTGGGTGCTATGAATAATAACAAGCGTTATAACAGACCTTTCCAACTGCAAGTAAATGTCCCGAGAACAATAGGCATTCTTCGCGATGATGAAAACTGCTGTAGACCATTCATCATCGCTCATGAAGGAAATCTGAAGGAATTGCAGACATTCTTGCTTTCCTTGAGAAGACGAGAAGCCCCCTCGCTCACTTCGATTGGCTGTTGTATTAAAATGTTATATTAAAGTGCTCAATCGAATACGGCACTTTTTTGAGTTTGTTGTTGTTGCTGCTGTTTTTGATGGGGGAGGAAAGGGTTGCTCTTTTTTCAACAGCTCCCCATTACTCCACTCTAAATTTCACATATGTTGAAGACAGCATTTCCCTAACACAGCAAAAAAAACACCTAGTTGGATATGTTTGGATATAGCACCGTTTCAGAACTTCAAAGTCTCCCTCCTCTTGCCGCACGCTTGCGAGGATAACGCGACCGAAAAGTTAAAAAATAGCAACAATTGCAAGTTTGCGTTTTGCCTAAACTGTAAGCAACGCTTGATGTATCATCATATTTCCAAAATTATCCCTATCTATCAAAAAAGTTTCCCTTGCTAATTTGAGCTCTAGTTTCAAAATTAGGTGAATTATATATAACTGAACAAAAGAAATTGTTTCCAGTGCTTTGCACAAATTAGGTTGAGCAACATCACCTCATGCATCAGTCTCCAATTTTACATCTTATTAACTCTAAAACATAGTACATGAAAATTGAACAAACCTTCGATGAACAGGAAACTGCCATAGTCAGATCAATGCAGCGTCTTCCTGTGTATCCCTGCAGCAAAGAGATCGACTGATCAGTAAACATGTCCTGCATTGATCCATAACAAATTTTCTTCGGTGGACCAATCAGATCTCTACAGAAAAGAAGACTCTTTTCTGGGACGAATACGTTGCATTGTTTGCTCTGAGACCTATTTTGCCGTTCATTTACTCAACTTCGCCATTCGACTGCTCGCAGGTTAACTCTATCAAAAAGAAAAGTTCAGTTTCCAAACGTTTTGCTGGAAGCTCCTGGCGGAATGCTCACACTTAAGTAAATTCGCGACATTCCCATTTCAGTACAAATTGCCGTCGTGTTTTCTCAGCAGGGAAGGGTGAAACTTTTAAAAGCAAATGTAATTACAGTTACTCGAGCAATATTTCTAGGCGTCTTTCAAAGCCGGACGTTATAAACTATATTCGTGTATTCTTAATTATTCTGTTTTAAACAATTTATAGCTTTCAGTGTTCTCTGATTTCGCTAACCTCGAAACTATATAGCATTTCGTAACCTCCCAGCAACTAAATCGCAGTTGTAAACAAAACAGTTTTGTGTTGGTTTCGCTGATGCTTCACGACTTAAAAAACAAAATTGGACTTATAAATGCTGCCAAGCAGAATATTTTTTGTAGTTTTCTTTGTGAAGAAACATGCAGCGGCTTCAATGACTGCTGAAATAAACGTATTATGCTGTATGCCTGTCTTCCGGTGTGTCGGTGTCCCTGCAACAATTTTGAAACAGATCGGTGAACATGCTCTGATTTCCAATCAATTTTCTTTGGTGAACCAGTCAGATTTCTGCGCAGCCGAAAAAAAAAATTAACTGGCCAAATCATGGCAATTGCATTGTTTCCAGAAAACCGTTTTGCCATTGAAAATTACACGAACAAAAAGTGATTGAAATTATTATTAATAACCGTGATCAATTAACCTGAACAAGAAGTTGACGCTAATCAAAGAATTTGGTAACTTTTAACTTCTTTTAAGCATTTTCTCAGAAAAAGTCACTGGTCAATTCATTTGCATGAATTAGTTCTTGGAATTCATTTTGCAGGTGTTTGAGACGACCGCTCCTTCATGCATATTAATCAAACGAAAGTGAAAACGCAGTGTCGTGATGTTCTTAACAATAACATTAAATAATTTATTTCATTGAAATTTATACTTGGATGTAGCCCTCGGAAATCGTCTGATTTTCGTGTCTTGAACGCGCCATTTAAATCCAAAACTAAAGAGCCACGAAACGTTTTATCATCATCAGGAGAAAGTTTGTATCAGTTTACAACTTTTTAGCCCAATAGCGTTCTTCGTTTGGAAACCAGCCCATTTTGAATTTCGGAGTTATGGCGATGTGTGACATAAAGCTAAATCCACGTTTGTCGAAAAAACTACACTTAATTTTCAGCCACTTTAGGAGTTTAAGTATTAGGAAAAGTGCTTGTGTAAATGTTTTTTGGTTTGGTTAAGATAATCAGTCGAATAGATAGCCAAAGTAAATTTCAGATGTTTACACTATTTTTCGGTTATTATCAGTTTTCCGGTCTATGATATCACAATTTCTTGACTTTATCCACTGAATAGTATATGATTTATTTTTTGCGGATTTTTAAATTCTATCTGTATTAACCGAAATCTCAGCTAAGATATAGAGCAGATAGCATCCCACGTCCGTGACGAATGTGAAAGTGCTTTGAGATGAGCAGTGCCAAGTTAGAGCCTTCAACAAAATGCAATTTACCTCATGGAATAAAATGGATTACGATAAAATGCATTCACATATATTCAACTTAAGTTGCACAAACCTTTCGATGGAAACAGTTCTACTCAAAATCAGAGTGCAACGTCTTCCTCTGTACCCCTGCAGCAAAGAGATCAGTACTAATCGGTAAACATGATGATCAGAATAAGTATTCTTTAGCGAGCCAATGAGATCACTGCAGGAAAAGGGACTTTTCCCTGGGACACAGCCCTTTCATGCAGTGTTTTTACTAGAATGGCGACTCTTTTGCGATTGGCTTATTGTAGTTTATTTATTTTTCCGTGCCAACGCCACTGCCAAGGTTAATGCACTTTTTTTTGTAATAGTTCACTAAGCATGACAAAGGTTTCCGGTCGTTATAGACTCTGTTACTTCAATTAGGTCTCCCGGCCTCGGCTATTTTTAGTTAGAGTTTGAAAATTATGGAATAAAAATGATTGAAAAGATAAATGACAACTGATCGAGGTGAGTGCAGGAGTGTTTAGTACGTTCTCATTATTTTTATACAGCATTCCTTATAAACAGTCACTAGCAAATGAAGCTCGATTTGGAAGGGACTTTTCCCCGGTACGAAGGGACTTTCCCGCGACCGGATTCCTTACAGTGTTTACAAGAAGCCCATTGTTTTGGTAGACGGGACTTTTCCCTTGCTTGAATATTATACACCGCTTTTTGGTTTTCTTTCCAATATATGTTGTTTCAAACCGGTTTTCGTGTTAATTTACAGTTTACGTATGGCGTGATCTAAAACTGATTGAAATGGTACAAACTTTAATTAATTTTAGAAGTAAGCCAATACTTAGATGAGGTCTGCATAGTTCTGTGGTCGAATTTTGCGTAGATTTAAGACTCCGTAATTTGTCTTAACTTTGATAGGAATTTCTTCTGTGTGGCTCAGTCCTCTTTCCCACTTGTTGTTAAAGGTGGTTGTTCTCGATTCTTCGGCCTCATTGGCATTGAGGTACATTCACAGTCGAAGGACAAGGTAGTAAATGAAGATTTAATGAACAAACCTTTGACCGTAAACGGCTATACTGAAAATTAGAGTGCATAGTCATTCTGTTCACCCCTGCAGCAAAGAGAGATACTGATCGGTACACATCATTTAAAAACATGCTTTATTTGTAGAACTAGAAGAGATTTTTCCCATGTCACACTGCAAAGGTCAATGCTTAAGCAAGGTTCTTGTATGTTGTTAGTTCTGTTGTTTAAAAACGGTTTCCTTTCTTTTAATTTCAGAAGTAGTTTGAAAATGGCTGCGCGAGTAAACTGAAAGTGAGTGAAATGTTCGACACCGTGTTCGAGACTGAAATGAAAGCGAGGTATATCGGTAGAAGGGACCGTTTCAAATTTCCCACCCAAACAATACACTGATAACGGTTTTCCTTACCAATTTTGCGGTTTGTGTTCGAGTTGTCCGGCCTTTATTGTGCCGGAATTGAACCAGAAAATAATTCGACCGACTATATGAACGCGTACAGTCGTACGATGTATCGGCCGACTGTAAAAGTACCTCTCGCACGAGGTCAGACTCTCGCATATCACGTGATTTTGTTGATGTACATAACGGCACACATAACATAACGCCACACATTACATAACGACACATTTGCAAATTGAGTGGTTTAAAAATGATTGATTCATTGAAACGATTATTTCCAACTGATCAAGTTATTTAGAAGTTGACGCTACAGGAGTTTTTAACTTATTATTTCTGTTCACAATTCTCAGAAGCAATCATCGAGAGAAATGAACGGATCTCGAACGCATCATTTTCTGGCTCATTGAACTGAAAATGCATGCATATGATGAAAACTGCTGTAGACCATTCATCATCGCTCATGAAGGAAATCTGAAGGAATTGCAGACATTCTTGCTTTCCTTGAGAAGACGAGAAGCCCCCTCGCTCTTTCACTCTCCTTCAGTCGGTGATTCCGTTGTCACTGAATCTGAGATGTACCATGTGTCTGGATGTATTAGTTCTTGGAATCCATTTTCCAGTGAAAGCGCAGTGTCATGATGTTTTTAGATCAAGCTATTATTTTCCATGAAATGACCGCTTTCTTTGAAATTTATGCTCGAGTGAAGCTCCGGGAATTCTTCGGATTGTGGTGTCTTGAGCGCCACAGATCGCACAAAACTTATCAGGTAACGAGATTTGGAATTTTCGGTACAACAAAAAATCTCAGCAATAGAATATACAGCAGATACCTTCCTGTCATTGTGATGAAAGTAAAAGTGATCTGGGATCAGGACTTCTACATCAAGCATTGGTGGATAGTGTAAAAACTTGAATGTAGTAAATTTAGTAAATCAGTGAACTCGATGAACACGGTTCTTTTAACACAGTTTCCTGAGTTCCTGTTTGCTTCGAAGCAGCATCGAAACAGATAGATAAGTAAAACGTGGTTAGAATTATTTCTATTTGTGCAGTAATCAAAACTTTGCACGCCAAGACACGCCTTCTAATTGGTTTATTTTAGTTTTTATTTTCTGCATGAGGAACTTTTCTCATGACCAGTGCAGTAGCTAGAACAATTACTATTTCAGGGAGTAATCCTGGTGACTTGTCCCCTTAAGTCAACTAAACCAGTCATTCGTGGTTGTTATTTTGACCAAAATGGGGTGATTATGAGGAGATGTACACACCTGCGGAACTTATTAGAGGAATCACCTCCTCTGAACTTACCTTAACATTGAGTTGTGCCAGTCTCTATTTTTCGAGTGGGGTGGGGAGAGTCATCCCTCTCTACGGCTGCTGCTTTCTAACTAGGTTAAGGATGGGTTTCTTATACTAAACATATATTGGATAAGGGTTTTGTGATATCCTGAATAATCAAGGTCTAGGTAGGGGGTTTATCAGTAGGTTATTGTCGATTGTGCTAGCATGACTGTGGGAACATTCCACCTTTCATTTTCGTTGTTGTTGCGTTGTTGGCGGAAGTCACTGAGTTAACTGTAGGAAATTCGATATTGAAGGTGAATTAAAAGAATAAAAATCAAGAAACTTTCACGATAGAATAATAAAGCTACAATATTGTGATAAAAGCTTCATCATACCGGGTCGGCCTTAGTTCACATTGAATAGCGTACGTTTCTTTTACGAGCAATGGCCTATTTATCAGCGAATTAAGACGGGTGCATCAAGAGAAAAACAAAGACGCCCTTGGAGACAACAATGTTTCTACTAAACATGAGAGCTGAAACAATGGTGTTCTTTAATGCCATTTATAAATTCTTTGTTGACCGCAACGTTTGCCTGGTCAAGATGGCTAGATATCTGTCACTGGTTCGTATTTGGGTACATGTAGTTGTAATTCTGGACTGAGCCTGGGTCCATAAACTTGCTTTCAGCCATCTTGAAACCATGCTTGAATAATCCACATGTGTCAATTTAAATTAAAGAAGTATGGCAGTCTCATTTAGTAGTTAGAACATTTTCCTCTTGGTGGCTGGCATCTGCTGCAGTACTAGCTTTCTTTCAAGCTCGGCAATTTTACTTTTCAAGGAGTTTATTTCCTTTTGGGCTTCCGCTTTCACAAACTGGAGTTTCTGGATATGAACAAAAGAAACTTGACTTCTTAAAATGTGTCCACTAACATTAACGTGAGAGTGTATCAAGGAATTAATGAGGGAACAGGACCAAGCAATCAAGAAATTAGATATTTGTAAAGAAATGACCAGACCAAACTAAGTGGAATAGAAAACTTGGAAAGCATCCTACTGACGAAAACAGAAATCTAGAGGAACAAATATATAAAATGTTGCCTGAACATTCAGTATTTTCAGCTTGATATTGGGGACCTTAAAGCCGCGGGCCCGGCCAAACGATCGCAACTGTTCAACGCAACATATTGCAACATCGGCTCAACATCGTTGGGCGGAACATGTTGCGTGTGTTTGGCTACCTGTTGCGACCTGTTGCGACATCTTGGAAGTTGAAAATCGAACTGGTGCGCATGCCCTGGCGCAACATTGTTGAACGAGCCTAGCCAAACGACGATAACATTATGCAAAACCCAAAAATGTTGTGCGAAAAATTTGACCATCTTTAATTTGAACCAACAACACCCAACATGTCGCAACACATCGCAACATGGTGGCCAAACGCGCGCAACATGTTGCGATATGTTGAGTTGAAATGTTGCGATCGTTTGGCCTGGACTTTAAGAGATTGGACAACGAGTGCAAGATTGTAAGATTTTCGAATTTCAAATCAGTGTCTTTTCCAAAGCCCCTTGCTCTTCATGTTGTCTTTAGGTAAAGAGGGTACCTCACGGGATGACATGGGTATGTGACGAGATAATATGCACCTTTGGAGCCTGTAATCTACAATAAAAAGGTCGTTCTCGTACTCGAATCATTCAGTGTTAATCCTGTGAAGGTGGTAGGTGTTTCATGGCATATAGAGTTACCTTTCTGAATATGTCTGTGTTGGCATTAAACGATTGTCCAGCCTGGGCTTTAGCGTTGTTTCTTTCACGTTGAAGTTTGAGCAGCTTCTCGTCATACTAAGAACGAAATGAGGAACACGACGTTAATTTACTGGAACAAATGAACCAACCAACTATATAAAGAAGATACAACTGAGTTTATGATTTAAACTGAGAAGTTTATGAACGAAGTCAGTGAAATGTTTCCATGGCAATTGTATATGATGTTAATTTTGCAAACGAATCAATAAACATAAGAATGAAAAATTAACCAAAGAACAGGAGAAATATAGTGATTTGGCTCGCGGGAAACCTAACTGGGTTTGTTTTCAGTGGAAAACTGGTTGCTGAGGAGAGGTGGTCGCTTACTAGAGGTTGTCGGAACCGAAGGTTTGACTGTAGTTGTTAAAGAGAAAACAGTTTCAGTTGCAAGTGCTGTCCATCAGTTGACAATACTAATTTAGCCTAAATTGCCAATAACTGTACCCCCAAATATAAGAACCCGTTTTGCCAAACTTGGATAAAAAGTAGGTTCTTACATGCGGGTTTTAACTGTATTGAAATTCAAAGTTCAACTCTTAGTTTGGACCATGTGAACCAGTTGCAGATGATACTTTCCTCTGAAACGACCTCAAACAAGAGTAGATGAAAATCAAATTTTTGTATAGTTTTACCTTCCTTGTCACATCTTTGTAAAAGAACTTTCTGAAGACTGTCCAGCTTCTTGAAAAAAAAAAAAAACAGAGGAACGATTTAAAACGTTCCTAGAACTACTGTTCATAAGTTGGCTTAGCTGCCACGCTGGGGAGCAAACAGGAACTCGAGAAACTATTTTCAAAAAAGCCACGTTCATTAAAATCACTCAGGATTTGAGTCTAGCCATCTTCATTGAAAGGTTGGTCCAATTTTCATTCACTACGTCCGAGTTCTAACGCAAGTGACCAATTCATGTAACATTAGAGGCTGAGGTGATGTTTAAGCACCCCTGATCAATGAGTCACTTTCGCTTTCGTCACAATGGCAGAAAGTTGTCTGCTGTATATTCTATTGATGAGATTCCTTCTCTAATAAGTTTTGTGCAAACTGTGGCGCTCAAGACACGAAAATCTGACGGTTTTCCGGCCGAGAGCTGACACTCAAGTATAAATTTCAACGAAAGAAAACATAATGTTATTGCTAAGAACATCATGATACTGCCCCGCTTTTCACTTTCGCTTGATTAATATGCATGGGGAGCAGTAGCCTCAAATACCTGCAAGTTGGATTCCGAGAACTAATTCATACAAATGAATTGACCTGTGTCTTTTTCTGAGAAATGCTTAAACATTTTTGATTGAGTTCTCTTCTTACTCGCGAGACTTTTCTTGCCAAATTCTAAGTTTTACATGGTCTTTTAACGACTCAATTTTTGTGGGTAATGTATTGTCCTACTGGTTTTTTTATGTCGTATAGTAAAATGATCTCAGCGGTCCGGCGATATTGCCTCGCAGCGGAATAATAATTGACTATAATAATGACTATAATTAATACAACCCGCCTAGATTAGCTATGCTACAAGCGGGTTTGTAGATATTTAAATTTAATTCTTTAAATTATGGTTAAAAATAAAGTTGTTATAAAGTTGTAATAAATGTTCAGTGTTAAGGTAAGTTCAAGGGAGGCTATCGCTCTTGGAAAATCAAATGTGAGGAACTCATTCATTTGAATTAGTCAAACAACAGCGACAAACGACCGGTTTAGTTGATTTGTGAGGACAAGATCTACTCCCCATGGCTACTCCCTGAAATTGTGATTGTATCTTCTAGTGTAGTGGTCATGGGAAAAAAAAAGTGAAAACCACAAAAAATAGACCAATCGCGATGCCTGTTTTTGCGTGTAAAGATCTGATTGGTGCGCAAAAGGAGTTTATTCTAACCACGTGTTACTTATCGATCTCTTTCGATGCTGCTTCGGAGCAAACAGGAACTAGAAAAGCTAATTTTCAAAAGAGCCACGTTCATCGAAATCACTCACTGATTTGAGTCTAGCCATCTTCATTGAAAGGTTGGTTCAATTGTCATTCACTAAGTCCGAGTTCTATCGCAATTAGCCAATTCATGTAACACAAGAGACTATGATCTATTTTCTCTTGTGTAACATTAGAGGCTGAGGTGATGTTTAAGCACTCATGATCAAAAATCACTTTCGCTTTCGTCACAATGGCAGAAAGTTGTCTGCTGCATATTCTATTGATGAGATTTTTTGTTGCACGTCACCGATGATTCCAAGTCTCCTTCTCTAATAAGTTTTGTGCAAACTGTGGCGCTCAAGACACGAAAATCTGACGGTTTTCCGGCCGAGAGCTGACACTCAAGTATAAATTTCAACGAAAGAAAACATAATGTTATTGCTAAGAACATCATGATACTGCCCCGCTTTTCACTTTCGCTTGATTAATATGCATGGAGGAGCAGTAGCCTCAAATACCTGCAAGTTGGATTCCGAGAACTAATTCATACAATTGAATTGACCTGTGTCTTTTTCTGAGAAATGCTTAAACATTTTTGATTGAGTTCTCTTCTTACTCGCGAGACTTTTCTTGCCAAATTCTAAGTTTTACATGGTCTTTTAACGACTCAATTTTTGTGGGTAATGTATTGTCCTACTGGTTTTTTTATGTCGTATAGTAAAATGATCTCAGCGGTCCGGCGATATTGCCTCGCAGCGGAATAATAAATGTTCAGTGTTAAGGTAAGTTCAAGGGAGGCTATCGCTCTTGGAAAATCAGATGTGTAGAACTCATTCATTTGAATTAGTCAAACAACAGCGACAAACGACCGGTTTAGTTGATTTGTGAGGACAAGATCTACTCCCCATGGCTACTCCCTGAAATTGTGATTGTATCTTCTAGTGTAGTGGTCATGGGAAAAAAAAGTGAAAACCACAAAAAATAGACCAATCGCGATGCCTATTTTTGCGTGTAAAGATCTGATTGGTGCGCAAAAGGAGTTTATTCTAACCACGTGTTACTTATCGATCTCTTTCGATGCTGCTTCGGAGCAAACAGGAACTAGAAAAGCTATTTAACCGCGCAGCCGTAGGCGTGCGCGGTTTAAGGTTTACCTTCGGTTTATTAAACCGCGCAGCCGAAGGCTGGGCGGTTTCTTGCTCTGCCTTCGGTTTTTTTTTTTTTTTTTTTTTAGTTTTGTCGGTAGGTAGACCCAAACTCCGACTCACTCGGCCAATTGTTGTCACCGGATGATGTCATCATCAGCCAATTACAGGCCATTTCTCAGCTCTTTTCGTCATATCCCCCCGCAGGAGCATTTTGTCAAGTTAGCAAATTAACTTCTCGGACAGAACATGGCCGTCAGTGAGATATGTTTATTTAGTCAAAATTGGGCCAAACTCCGTTGGAGATGCACATCAGGACATTTGCAAGGATAAAGAATGTAACTTAGGACCAGTTGCTGGCTACTAAGGCTGAAATTATCCAGAGTTAAGCTGTATTTTCGTTTTGCGTGCGAAACAGAAGATTTTGTAATCTGGAATTTTTGTTTCTGTTCACTTTCGAAGGGGTTATTCAATGCGCTATAAAGGTATTACGTCTGGCCATGATGGAACACGCTGACGGTGATAAATGTAAGATCGTGTTTACTTCGCTAGAAGCAATGATGGAATTTTCTGGGGAAAAAAAGTTAAAACTTAGTCTTAGTCGTGAAAAACCCTTTTAACATATGTAAATTGATAGTCGTTTACAAGGTCAAGGTATTTTATCCTTAGACATAAACAAAATTCTCCGATTACAAGTAACGCTAGACCCGTCTCATGCAAAGAATGTTTCCATATCTCAAACCGCCCTCTCCCTATTCACGTACACTTGCATGAAATTTCTAAGTTTCTTGACACAGAGACTTAGTTTCTGCTCAACAAATGTTGTCAAAGTGGAAGTCTCTTCAATTTTAAAGGAAAAAAAAAATTTGTAGTGACGAGGTGGATTTGAACCCGGGGCACTAGCTCGGCAGTCTTTCACCCTAACCACTAGACCACCGAAGAAACGCTACCGGCACAAGGTTTAATTTAAGTACCATATCGAAAACCCGAACGCTATAAAGAAGCTAACCATTTAGACTGCAAAACAGTCGTATTTTTTGCGACGGTCCATATTCGAACGAAAGGTCTGGCGCGAGGATCACGCTAACGGCGCTTCGCGCCTTCCGAAAACGTCCGAAAACGACTGTTTTGCAGTCTACTAACCATTAACCCCTTGCATTAACCCTAACCCTAATCAGTATTTTCAGTGCTTAGGCCTATAATCAGTATTTACTTTGTGTACGCATCACAAGGTATCCAAGGGCGGTTTGAGATATGGAAACAAGTCCTAACCATCTTTTAAATTGTTTCCGGGTAATGTTTTCTTGCAAAACGTTGTTGCTAAATATTACGTAATGTTTTTGTGAGCGCAAGAGTTAAAAAAGCGCGGTTTTAATTTTTTTTGAAATTCTTGTTTTTTTTCGTTTTGTCGGTGACCAGACGCAGACCTCTGCTCGGCCAAGTCTTGGTCGGGACTTTGAATAACGCAACCTGGAATGTTTATTCTCCAAAAACTTTTGAAACATCAGTACACGAAAATGTTACATATATTGTGTTCTTTATTGTGTGTGAAATATATCTTTTTTGGTTTTATCGAAGCGTTCGATTCGAAGCAAAAGAACGTGTCAGAACGTGCAAGGATTATGTCATTAGTAGGGAAATAACCACCGAACTAAAAATAGCCATGGACACCATAAATCTTGAATTATGTGGGTCGCGTGACTATTTCGCTAGCTTCTTACTCGTAAGGAAAACCGATGAGATTTAATCATGACTTTGAAGAGAGAAAGCTGTTGTTTATAGCCTTGGTATCGAGTTGTTCGTGTCGTTCATGCCCAGACATATCCTAGAAAAAGTTCCAGATTAAGACCACTACGTCATCGAAGATTTCACATGATGGTGCAATCGATTTCAAGGGATATTTAACTGATTATGCAATAAGAGTCTTAGACAGTTCGTGTGTAGTTAATGTTGTCAGTTGTTGTGCCACAAATTGATCAGTTGATTGCGTGTCCATAGTCATCAGTGAATCAACAAGGACTGCTTGCAGACAAGAAACGTGAAGGTAGATGTTCGGGTGATTATTTTGTCTTTACTGTGTGTGAAATACATTTTTCTGGCTTTATCGAAGCGTTCGATTCGAAGGGAATATTACATACGCTAAAAAAGGTATTACGTCAGCCAGATAATATGCGCTGACGTTGTAGGTTTCACTTTCACTACGTGACCAAAAATATCCTGCTCACCAAAAGTATTGGCCATTAATTTATTTGAACATTTGCGAATGTTCCATGTGGGATTAGCCAATTCAAGTGAATTCTTGGACTCATCGAAGTGAGTGAAGAGAAGTATTAAGTATTAATTTGCTGAGGTAAACAAGAACTTGCAAGGGGAAAACCCTGAGAGTGAAAGCCAGCGAGAGTCACGTTTCGCGCAATGAAATTCGCTCGTTACGTAACAATAGATGACGGCGGTAACTATGTCACGTTTCACTGGATTGTTTATGGTGCAATCGGCTACAATAGGTAAACAGCTCTTGTGTAGTCGTTGTCAGCTGTTGTGCTACAGATTGATCAGCTGATTGCGTGTCTATAGTCATCAGTGAATCAGCAAGGACTGCTTGCAGACAAGAAACGTAAAGGTAAATGTTCGGGTGATTACTTTTTCTTTACTGTGTGTGAAATACATTTTTCTGGCTTTATCAAAGCGTTGGGTTGAAAGAGAATATTACATACGCTAACTAGTGAGACAATCTCAGATAGTGCAGGGTGTTATGCAGGACTGTTAGTACATTTTGAGTCGTCTCTTGCCTTTATTTAAATTCATTCATACGTTGAACTAGCAAACGTGATAATTTTATTTTCTTGTAACTTGATACTTTTGTTTTTCTCGCAAAGTTTGTAACATGGTACGCTTGTTTTCTCAAAGACATACAAAGGAAGAGATATGCTCGCTTTTTTTGTGCTGGTGAAAAATGAAGTAATGTTGTTAACTTTTGAAAAAAATTGAAGAAGAATGATTTTGTTTCTTTTAAGAGGCAAATTTTCATATCATTGATAAACAATTACTAATTTAATTAATTATCAAATAGTCACGTCGTGTCTCGGAATATCACGTTCTTATTATGTTGCCACCGTTGGTGTTAACAATAAACCAGTTCAAAATGCACATTGATATCGATTAATACAACCGAGAAGCGTTTCAACTTGACCGATATTATATCCTACATCAGTGAATGAGTCCCCTCAAAGACTGACTAAATTTATTTGCGGTTTCCGTAAGTGCCACATTTGAGAAGTTTATTTTATCGCGACATTCCTAATTTTAATACCACTAACACGGAAATGTTTGGGGTAAATACATTTCTGGACTTCTTGTGCTCTTTAATAGGGGAGAAAATAAACAAGCGACTGAGGGGATCAATCAAGTCATTTCTCCCTATATATCTTATGGCCTCATTGCCTGGGGCCAAGCTTCCAAAACTCATTTAGAAAAAATTCTTATACTCCAAAAGAGAGCTGTTCGCTTGATCAACTTTCTGCCTTTTAGAACGCATGCGATTCCGTATTTTGCTCAATCTAATATCCTACCAATCACAATGCTCTACTTCAAACTTTCATCAACCTTAATGCTTGATATAACCACTAACTCCGCACCTCAAAATATCTGCAATCTTTTTACTTCTACACAAGATATACATCAGTATAATACCCGCTCAGCATCTTCTGGTAACTACTATATTAATCATTCTAGGCTCAATCATCATATAAACTCTTTTTCCATCGTCGGGGCTAAAATCTGGAACAGCATCCCCGAAAGCTATCGAAGATTACCAAAGCACATATTCAAAAAGAAAATTAAAGCATTACTATTTGAAACTTTAGAAACTCTGGACAGTTATGCTGACACTAGCACTCTTATTTCTGAAATAAAAAAGGCATCTTAATTATAATTCAATCATAACTTATACTGATATTTTTTTCCACTTTTCATCACTTTTTTTCCTCTCTTGACAAATAATGTATTCAAACTCGTCTTTTTTAACGCCTTCAACTAGTAATTCGTGTTCGTGTGTCCTTAACAACCGCCTGCCTAGATTAGCTCGCTATTTGCAGGCGGTGTTTATTGTAACTAATTCTTTTGGAAGACTTAATAAACTTGAACTTGAATCCGTTTCTCTCTTTAAAGCTGAGCGAAACACAAAATACTTTGAAAACAGCACACGACATTTTTAACTGAGCTAGGGCTCATTCCAAAAGATACGCTGTCACAAAAGCACTCTTTGCACTAAAAGGGAGAACTGATATTACCTGAAATATAACCGCTAAGACAAGGGTGTGGTATCGCACGCATCGATGAGTCTGAACTCGAGAACGGATTGCACCACGGTGATGACAATGCTATAACGTATGCGTCTTACATGTTGTATTCTACTACAAGGAAAAGCACTTAAGGTTCGTGTGTAATTGTGTATGAAATGTATCGTTTACCTAACACATAGTTTAACACTAAAGTCAATCTGCGCATGCGCTTCGAGCAAGTTGGTTTTGTTCTTAAGAGAATAGTACCACAAGGATAAGGAGAGAATGTTGGAACCATATATAGTTCTGTGATGTTATTCAAGAAGTAATGTAAGTGCAGAACGATTTACGTAGCAATCAAAGGTACCTACCCCACCCCCTCAGACCAAGGCTAATTAATTAATTGGAATTAATTAATTAAACAATCATTAAAGTTTACACCTTATGGCGTTATTGCGTTAGTGCCTAAGCGAACAGCAGCCCCCTAAACCATCCCATTAGTGCACTCTGCACTAAAGAAGGTATTACGTCAGCCACATAATGCGCTGATGTTGCAGGTTTCACTTTCGCTACGTGACAAATAATATCCTGCTTACTTAGCAAGTTTATTTCGCCTGAAGTATTAGTCATTAGTTTATTTTAACATTTGCGAATATTTCTTGTGGGGTTAGGCAATTCAAGTGAATTCCTGGACTTTCTGCCGAGGTAAACAAGAACTTGCCAGAACTCGCAGGGGAAAAACCCTAAGAGTTCTAAAATTAGCTGTAATAAGACATCCTAATGCAATTGGTGGTTTTAGCTTTCATAGGAGTTCGGAGTTATAAGCCCACCATCTATTGTGCGACGAAGTTAGTCTTCCCTTACGTCTTTTCCAAGGTATTTTGCATTGCTCGGAGTCGGAGAGTGTGAGTAACTGTGATTGTTAAAGCGCGGTTACAACCGCGCTGCGGTTCTTGTTTCAAAAGAGCCACGTTCATCGAAATCACTCACTGATTTGGGTTTTGCTAAAAGCAGGCCCGCGGTCCAGCGGCCCGCGGCCCACGGCCCGCAACGGCCCAGTGGCCCGGCGGCCCGAAGGCCCAGCGGCCCGCGGTCCGCGGCCCGCCACGGCCCGACGGCCCGCGGCCCGCGGCTCGTCAAGGCCCGGCTGCCCACGGCCCGCGGCCCGCGGCCCGCGATGGCCCAGCGGCCTGAAGGCCGGTGGCCCAGTCCTGATTTTCAACAGTTTTTTTGTCCAGCGGTAAATCCACGCGCATGCACAGATCTGCATCGGGTTTCAGCGTGCAAAATGGACGACGGTGAGTTCAGTTCAGTGCCATTTTGATAATCATTTCAGTCTTTTCCCCCACTAACTTTTAGTGGGGGAGAAGAGTTGCGTGACGACCCTGATAACGGCTGTGAAGGAGACTATACCTGGCGACACTCGACGAACTGCTAGCGAGTTGCCATGTCGGACCCCGGCGACTCAAATTTGGCGCCAAAATAGAAGCTTCGAGACGCAAACTTCTTCATATTTTTCACATTTTAAGAACTGATAGGGTTTTGACAATTGTAAATCCCTTTTCGTGAATATTTAGTGCCATCTCCAGCGACAAAAGTTGGCTGGCTTCAATGCCTTTCCTGTAAACTTACATTGACGTCAGGACAGGAAAGTTTTTCCCGCCTGCTGAATCCTGATTGGTCAATTCAAATTTCCCTCGCGCCGACCGTATGCAAGGAAGCAACGAAAGAAAGGATCGAAAAGGACTGAAATGATTATCAAAATGGCACTGAACTGAACTCACAGTCGTCCATTTTGCACGCTGAAGCCCGATGCCGATCTGTTGATGCGCGTGGATTTACCGCTAGACAAAAAAACTGTTGAAAATCAGGACTGGGCCACCGGCCTCCAGGCCGCTGGGCCATCGCGGGCCGCGGGCCGCGGGCCGTGGGCCGCCGGGCCTTGACGAGCCGCGGGCCGCGGGCCGTCGGGCCGTGGCGGGCCGCGGACCGCGGGCCGCTGGGCCTTCGGGCCGCCGGGCCGCTGGGCCGTGGCGGGCCGTGGGTCGCGGGCCGCTGGACCGCGGGCCTGCTTTTAGCAAAACCCCACTGATTTGAATCTAGCCATCTTCATTGAAAGGTTGGTTCAATTGTCATTCACTAAGTCCGAGTTCTATCGCAATTAGCCAATTCATGTAACACAAGAGACTATGATCTATTTTCTCTTGTGTAACATTAGAGGCTGAGGTGATGTTTAAGCACTCATGATCAAAAATCACTTTCGCTTTCGTCACAATGGCAGAAAGTTGTCTGCTGCATATTCTATTGATGAGATCTTTTGTTGCACTTCAACGATGATTCCAAGTCTCCTTATCTATTAAATACTGAAGTTTTGGGCAAACTATGGCGCGTTCAAGACACGAAAATCAGACGATTTCCGAGAGCTACATCCAAGTATAAATTTCAATGAAATAAATTATTTAATGTTATTGTTAAGAACATCACGACACTGCGTTTTCACTTTCGTTTGATTAATATGCATGGAGGAGCGGTCGTCTCAAACACCTGCAAAATGAATTCCAAGAACTAATTCATGCAAATGAATTGACCAGTGACTTTTTCTGAGAAAATGCTTAAAAGAAGTTAAAAGTTACCAAATTCTTTGATTAGCGTCAACTTCTTGTTCAGGTTAATTGATCACGGTTATTAATAATAATTTCAATCACTTTTTGTTCGTGTAATTTTCAATGGCAAAACGGTTTTCTGGAAACAATGCAGTTGCCATGATTTGGCCAGTTAATTTTTTTTTCGGCTGCGCAGAAATCTGACTGGTTCACCAAAGAAAATTGATTGGAAATCAGAGCATGTTCACCGATCTGTTTCAAAATTGTTGCAGGGACACCGACACACAGGAAGACAGGCATACAGCATAATAACGTTTATTTCAGCAGTCATTGAAGCCGCTGCATGTTCCTTCACAAAGAAAACTACAAAAAATATTCTGCTTGGCAGCATTTATAAGTCCAATTTTGTTTTTTAAGTCGTGAAGCATCAGCGAAACCAACACAAAACTGTTTTGTTTACAACTGCGATTTAGTTGCTGGGAGGTTACGAAATACTATATAGTTTCGAGGTTAGCGAAATTAGAGAACACTGAAAGCTATAAATTGTTTAAAACAGAATGATTAAGAATACACGAATATAGTTTATAACGTCCGGCTTTGAAAGGGGCCTAGAAATATTGCTCGAGTAACTGTAATTACATTTGCTTTTAAAAGTTTCACCCTTCCCTGCTGAGAAAACACGACGGCAATTTGTACTGAAATGGGAATGTCGCGAATTTACTTAAGTGTGAGCATTCCGCCAGGAGCTTCCAGCAAATCGTTTGGAAACTGAACTTTTCTTTTTGATAGAGTTAACCTGCGAGCAGTCGAATGGCGAAGTTGAGTAAATGAACGGCAAAATAGGTCTCAGAGCAAACAATGCAACGTATTCGTCCCAGAAAAGAGTCTTTTCTTTTCTGTAGAGATCTGATTGGTCCACCGAAGAAAATTTGTTATGGATCAATGCAGGACATGTTTACTGATCAGTCGATCTCTTTGCTGCAGGGATACACAGGAAGACGCTGCATTGATCTGACTATGGCAGTTTCCTGTTCATCGAAGGTTTGTTCAATTTTCATGTACTATGTTTTAGAGTTAATAAGATGTAAAATTGGAGACTGATGCATGAGGTGATGTTGCTCAACCTAATTTGTGCAAAGCACTGGAAACAATTTCTTTTGTTCAGTTATATATAATTCACCTAATTTTGAAACTAGAGCTCAAATTAGCAAGGGAAACTTTTTTGATAGATAGGGATAATTTTGGAAATATGATGATACATCAAGCGTTGCTTACAGTTTAGGCAAAACGCAAACTTGCAATTATTGCTATTTTTTAACTTTTCGGTCGCGTTATCCTCGCAAGCGTGCGGCAAGAGGAGGGAGACTTTGAAGTTCTGAAACGGTGCTATATCCAAACATATCCAACTAGGTGTTTTTTTTGCTGTGTTAGGGAAATGCTGTCTTCAACATATGTGAAATTTAGAGTGGAGTAATGGGGAGCTGTCGAAAAAAGAGCAACCCTTTCCTCCCCCATCAAAAACAGCAGCAACAACAACAAACTCAAAAAAGTGCCGTCTTCGATTGAGCACTTTAATATAACATTTTAATACAACAGCCAATCGAAGTGAGCGAGGGGGCTTCTCGTCTTCTCAAGGAAAGCAAGAATGTCTGCAATTCCTTCAGATTTCCTTCATGAGCGATGATGAATGGTCTACAGCAGTTTTCATCATACGCATGCATTTTCAGTTCAATGAGCCAGAAAATGATGCGTTCGAGATCCGTTCATTTCTCTCGATGATTGCTTCTGAGAATTGTGAACAGAAATAATAAGTTAAAAACTCCTGTAGCGTCAACTTCTAAATAATTTGATCAGTTGGAAATAATCGTTTCAATGAATCAATCATTTTTAAACCACTCAATTTGCAAATGTGTCGTTATGTAATGTGTGGCGTTATGTTATGTGTGCCGTTATGTACATCAACAAAATCACGTGATGATATGCGAGAGTCTGACCTCGTGCGAGAGGTACTTTTACAGTCGGCCGATACATCGTACGACTGTACGTGTTCATATAGTCGGTCGAATTATTTTCTGGTTCAATTCCAGCACAATAAAGGCCGGACAACTCGAACACAAACCGCAAAATTGGTAAGGAAAACTGTTATCAGTGTATTGTTTGGGTGGGAAATTTGAAACGGTCCCTTCTACCGATATACCTCGCTTTCATTTCAGTCTCGAACACGGTGTCGAACATTCTCGTCCCCAGAGCCCACGATCCTTCTGGCCTGTGGTTGGGATCGAGAGCTCTGGTTTGGTCCAAAACCGGAAGTCCGCGATTAACGGACTTCCCGTCAAATCTAGCAAATCTGATTGGTTGAGAATGCGAAACGAATACTCTGCGCATGCTCAGAAAATCGGGTCCAGCCAGAGCTCTCGATCCCAACCACAGGCCAGAAGGATCGTGGGCTCTGGGGACGAGAATGGGTGTCGAACATTTCAGTCACGTTCAGTTTACTCGCGCAGCCATTTTCAAACTACTTCTGAAATTAAAAGAAAGGAAACCGTTTTTAAACAACAGAACTAACAACATACAAGAACCTTGCCTGACTTTTACAAACCGTGCTTAAGCATTGACCTTTGCAGTGTGACATGGGAAAAATCTCTTCTAGTTCTACAAATAAAATGTTTAAGCAGCAACCGGAGCGATGATCCTGCTGGTATACGTTGGATCAATGTAGTGATCTAATCGGCTTCACAAATTAAATGAAGAATATGAAGGCAGAAACCGACACAACGTAGAATGATTTTTGAAGGTGTACTATATTTCGGCTGGCCAAACCAGCCTTCTTCAGGTACAATGGGAGTTTTACATTGGCACGTGTTTTTATGTAGCATATTACCGGAAATACGTAAAAATGGTTGACAGTGTGAATTAAAGATAAACATATGGTGAAATAAAATAATAAATTTACATAATAAAAGAAAACAGTTAAAATGTTTCTTCACGGATGTTAAGAATCATCCTGACGGTCTTAACATCCGTGAAGAAACATTTTAACAACCCGTGTCCTCCCTAAGATGCGTCTTTAGCAAGTGCGAATTGTTTGTCTTTTCATCCTGACACAAGATCAAGTGTCTAAAATAATTTTAAAAGTCTTCAACGATCAATTCAAGAGCTGTGATTTAGATCCTGTTCCAGCCGTTATGTTGAAGGAATGCTAGCCGGTGATTCTTCCAGTCATTACCGATATAGTTAACCGTTTCTTAGATTGTGCTATTATGCCTGAGATGTTGAAAATTGCGCAGACCCGTCCTCGTCTAAAGAAGGCAAATATCGATGATGAAATTTTAAGAACTTTAGGCCCGTGTCAAATC
>JAHPZR010009381.1:20000-25000 GCA_019787425.1 Platygyra sinensis | reverse complement strand
TATTTGAAACATTTACCAAATGTGTGTATCAATAAGGTGACTTAGCAGGTGAAAGAATAACGGGTCGTTATTGCTTAAAGAGTCTGCTAGTGGCATGTTTTGGTAAGTTTCCACCTACACTATACTTATTCCTTTTCATAATCATTAAGAATGCTCCTTTGAAGTACATCGGGACCATTGTAAATTGGTAGGGTTCAGGGGTGGATCCAGGATTTCCCTTAGGAGGGGGTGCACCTCTAAGGAATGACGTCACTGACCGGTACGCGGTGCGATAAAGAAATTTTAAAAGCGAATACGAAGAAGAAGGCTTCATCTCAGGGGAGAAGGGTGCGCACCCCCTGCACCCTCCCCCTAGATCCGCCCCTGGGGTTAAAACATCTGGTCAATACAAACAAACGGTAAGGTCAGTGTTTCGCTTGCATTTGCGCGAAATCCGGAGCCCTAGAAAATAAATCTCAGCAATACAAATGGTAGAGCTATAGCCCTACCTACATGTATCCCTCCCCCTCCACGGTTCCTGACATATATTAATCATAAGGGCGGGTCAAGGAACTTCGTTTAAAAAAAAAAACATTGAGGTTAAAAGCTGTTAAAATATTACGTTTACTAAACGTTTTTTGATCTATTTGATCATCATCAGAGTAAAAACCTGCATGACGCCGGATGTTTTATACTTTAGGCTTTTTTCTTTTACGTAAAACCAGTTCCCATGGGGAACAGAGTCAGGTTAAATTATTGGACTTGTTTGTTAAGTTCTGGATGGAAACGTGCGATATAAAACGCTTCTCAGTTTATTCTCCTATTCATCTCAGTGAATGAGCGGTGACCGGTCAGAACGTCCGGGGCTCACGAGAATTTGTGATTTGGGTGTTTCCTGTATGCCTTTGCGAAATGCACATACGAATTTCGTTTTACATTTTTTTAATACTTAAGAATACTTTTAGGAATAATTTGTTTAGGTAGAGAATGTTTTTCAACTAGGGAATACTTTTTTAACAGAGCATACTTATGTAACGAATGTTCAATTTAGTTGATAAATGAACTTTGATGATGTATGTATATTTGTTAAGGTTTAGTTTTGTTTATTAGAGAATGATCCACAGTCACGTGTCATAGTCACGTGTCACAGTCACGTGTCAAAGTCACGTGTCACAGTCACGTGCATTATATATTACTTTTTTTCTGTGTAAGCCAATATTACATTGCAAGGCGTGTAAAAACACGGACTAGTTTTACTTCATTGACAAATCAATTCATGCTAAATATTAGACTTGTGTCAGTTGTGTAGTAAAAGAAACAAATATAGTCTCAATAGCCTCTGGTGTCTTTTGGTAATGATGCCTTATATCTGAAGAGCGAGTGAATAAAATTGGTTTTGTTTTATTAATTTAAAGGTGTAATATTCTAAATGTAAGAGAAATAACCTCGGGTGCAGGCGTCATTGCTCGTGAGATTTTAGTTGGTTTTATAGTAGATGTACACTAGTTATTATGCATTAAATGTTTTGATAACTGAAACTCTGGCCGGTTTTTATTTGGTGACTGGGGATCAAGAAGGAGGGATTAAGGCTTGCTGCAATAACTGAGAAGTAATAACATTTTAGCACGTATCGAGGCAAAATGGTAACGGAAAAACAGGTTTCAGGGAAGCGCGTTTTAAATATCGTGATAAGCTAACCCGTGGATCGAGTCTATAGGGGTGAAAACTCCCTGAGCCCCATTCTCTCCCCTCCCCCGAGGCATCAGGATTCCCCACTGTTTATAATGGCTCCATCCTTTAACATGACATTGTCTATAGGACTAAGTATTTCTATTCATGCAGATCTGACATGAAATAATTTTCGTAATCACTGTTTTCTCTTGAAAGATCGAACATGGTGCTTCCGACTTTTCGCTCGAGATACAGGCTGTCATAAGTAAATGCATCAGATAGCTTAAGCCCATCTTGTTTCTGTATTATCAATATGAAATTAATATTATACCATAACTAGATACTGTCATGAGAGGGGTACAAATCACGCATCACGCTGAATTTTTCATTAAATCACGCATCACGCAGGGGGAATCACGTGTTACGTAAAAAAAAGAACTCTGTACGTACACCGGCAATTTTACTTTCTCGACCCTAAAAGCGTCTTTATGAAGAGAATTCTGCGGATTAATAAACCAAAGAATTGCATCGGCGAATATCCAAACCGTTCCTCCGAAAATGACAATTATTGGCCAAAACAAAAGTAATGACCCGTACGGGAAACCGGGAAATTCGGTCTGTATCAAGGGGGCTCCTGGATATACAATCCTAATTGGCACCGTCTGTGCGGAAGAGCAGACTCCGATGGGCGCGAAAATTAAAATAGGGTGAGCAAAGCGATCCTAGGACGGTGTGGGATATTTTCGCTGTCCAGACCACTCACGGCTATATCCGCGGGCCGGATCATCTGATGCACTGGCAAACATGATCGGTCGACAAAATGGACAAAAATAGCGCTGAAGCTCTTATTCATTGTGCAAAGTTTAACTATTCTCTATTGACTTATTCCTATTTTATCTATCCGAATCATGAAGATCACGAGAGATCAAGGACATCAGAGTCAAGAATTCGAAAAGGACGAATTAAAAAGACACACGTCAGCTGCCGCGGTTTATCTTTGAACGAATGGTATCCTTCTAGTTCAGAAAACACTCACTTATCGGCGGAAATCTTATTGGTAAATCACGCTTCACGTTCTTGTAAAATAGCAAATCACGCATCACGTTATGATGTCCCGTTTCGTGTCACGCGGCTAATTTGGTCCTGATCACGCATCACGCTGCTGATTCTAGGGCGATCATGCGTCACGCACATGACGTCATAACCATATTAGCACTAGCCTCGTGCTAGCTAATAAACTGAAAGGAACGTTGAACAATCTTGAAATTATCAAGATTACAAGAAAAAGCTCACCCATATTATATTTTACCCAGTTTTATGCCAACAGAATACTTTTAAAGGATTACAACAAAGTTAGTTCAGAACCAGGAGCCATAATCGGGGACGGAGACCGTAACCGCGCGCCATTTCTAGTATTGGGGTTGGCGCCATGATATGGGACAATTTTTCTATTTTTAGAACAAATTGCGCCATCGCCTGCGGCACACGCGCGCACATTGCTGCGAGGATTTTCGCGGATGTCGCGCAGGGGAAATGGCGTCCGAAATTCCCGAAATCGTTTATGCTTTTGGATCCTTTTGGCCCATCACTCAACGCCTTCATGGCTGTTGGAATTTTGATTAAGTATTTCCGCCGTAAGTTGCTCCAGTCTGAGTGATGACGGTACCTAATTTAGGTATGTCCCGCTTTTTATCTCTGACCAAGTTGAGTTCCGCTGCTCCTTTTACGACAACTTCACATTACTCCAATCTAAATTTCACATATGAAGAAGATTAACAGCTTTTCCATAACACAGAAGAAAAAAGAACTAGTTGGATGTAGCGGCGTTTAGGCCCAAAAGTGACAATAGGTTTATGTCTGTAGATGCTGCTTAGTTTTGTTTGTGTAAATCCAATAAATTGTCTGTTGTCGATGAGTAAGAGCGCCCGCCGATGCGTATTTTGCACAGCCAGTAAAACATGATAAATTGGACTTCGCACTTTGGTGTGAAACGTATATCGAACTCATATAATATCTCTAATGTTTAAGGTTGATTAATGTTTGAGAACATATTAAAAGCTTAGGAAAATATGTGAAAACAGCAGAAATAATCAGAAAAGTTACGATGACGCTTGTAATCAGAACTCGCAGCGTAAAGTTTCACTATGTGAAAGAAACACACATGATGTTAGTAGCCTTTTGGCGAACGTTAGTGAAAATTGTTGTAGTATCTCAGCACAAAAGACGAGGAAACAAATCTTTTTCATGATTTTGCTTGACAATCTGAAAACACCGACTCGGACTTGAAAGTGCACGCGCTGCACTATGCAAATGAACTACTCGTACGCGTCAGACAAAAACTTTTGCAAACTAACCAAACGAGCAGAAACAACAAGAAACTATCAAAAACAGGTTTTGGTTATGATTAAGCATTGTTTGGCAAACTCACAAATTAACAGCTCGATACCGGAGTAAACAGTGTTCTTACAGAACTCTATAGAACAAACACAAAAGTTTACGCGTACAACTAGCCGGCGAGCGGATTTTATTCATTCACAGCGCGAAATTAAAGAAATTCTCGACCTTGAAAAACACACCTTTTCCATTAAATCAGACTGAGAATAAAAGTACATAGAAGAGTCCTGCTTCTTCTTCTCTGCCTTATTCCCTGCCATTGCTGTGAAAAATCGGCAAGAGGATCTCGCAACTCTCACAATTTCATCACACAACGTGACAACATCCACGCGAGAGGCCAAGACACGTGCGTGGATCAGCGCGGATATATGACGTCAGGATGGCGCAATTTGTTCTAAAAATAGAAAAATTGTCCCATATCATGGGTCCACGCGCATCCCAAGACTTACGGTCTCCGTTCCTGATTATGGCTCCTGTTCAGAACTTAAAATTTTCTTTATCAATTCTGTTTTAATACAGCCGGTCGAATTTGAAAATATCGGTACTCAGTTTAAGCATAAAGAACTTTACCCTTCGAAAATAATACTAGGAAGAAAATATTTTTTCCAATGTAAAATTGCATCTGAACGTGAAAACAAAAGAAGCCGGCGTTCAAAATTTGGCGTTCCTGCTTTTTTTTTTGTTAAAGAAAAGCCTTTCAAATCCCATGGGTGACAAGATAATCATTGATTACAAAAGCAGTTTCCATTGTTGTTTGTGACCACGTTAGTCTATTTGAATGTTTGTAGTTATTAATATTGTTGTTTTCACGTCCTCGAAACGGCTACGTACACGCTGGATTCGCAAGTTTGCTGCGCTTGGGCTTTCGATGAAAACTCGACGTCAGGTAAAATTTCCGTAAAACAGAGTCCGAGAAGATCGTCGATTGGCTGAGGTTGGAGCACATTGTGATTTCA
>JAHPZR010009381.1:0-15000 GCA_019787425.1 Platygyra sinensis | reverse complement strand
CGCTGCCGATTCCCAAAACAGATATGTTTACACGTTTAACAGTTCCGGAAAATACTTGTCCTATTTTCAAGTTGGCTGTTTAGAAGAGGATGATGGACTACGGAGCAAACTCTGTGGAATGGCAATAAACAGTAGAGGTAAGAAAGAAAAGAAACAGAATTACCTCCAATAATAAAGTTCCCTTTAATTAACCGCAGAGCATGGGTGGAACTTCTAGCACAACTTTATTTGCTAAAATTCACTCTGGGCTATCTTATAGATGACACAAAACTGCACTTTATTGAGAACTGATAGTCGGGAAGTAATCGGCGCGTTCCGCAACCCTTAAAAACATGTTTCACGAAAAACGCTCTTACAGTGCTATACATATCTACGTTTAAAACATAGGTGAACTGGTCTACGATAAAAAGGAGTATTCTGATTCGTTCCCTGAGCGGTTCAAATTTTGCAATATGGTTTGTGGCGGGGGTGGGGGGGGGGGGGAGGGGTGAGCGAAACTGAAATGAGAAACTGCAAGGGACCGCATACGATAAACGCTGCGAACGTAGGATCTACAAGAGATCTAGTCAGCCAAAAAAAGAGCAAACACAAAATAAAAAATGTGAACTGACAGTAGACTGAATGACGCGAGCACACGAGAGCGAGCGCTTTGTTTTTCCACTCGTTTCTCGCACCGCGCTACAGATGCCTGCAGCAGGAACTTGGAACAGGCTTTTGAACTAGACTATTAAAAGTACTAATATATTTTCTGCATTTATTTTCAATATAAAGGTGAGATTGTGGTGTGTCTCGCTAAAGACGGTGGATTTCAAGTTCTTAGCAAGAATGGGAAACCCTTGCGAAGTATCCCGCTTCCGTTTACAAAATGCAACAAGGTTTTTGCTCCCGAGGCTATTGCTCTTGACTCCAATGACAATATCTTGATAGTAGACAGCATGAGGAATTGTCTGTTGGTCTTCTCGGCTGAAGATGGGCATCTCATTGCAGAATGTGCACGAGAGAGTCTTTGTAATCCTTATGGTGTTGCTGTGGATAAAGCTGGAAGAGTTATTATCTCTGATTCTTCAAATCAAATTAAGTTTTTTTAATCGCAAATTAATTAAAGAAGCTGCATGATCTACTGTCATACGTCTTAATTTTTGATCGTTCAATTCTTTTTTATTGTATGTGCCAACAAGTACGTAAAGCTGAATTAATGTATAGAAAAAAGCAATAAAAAAAAGTTAAAAAAGAAAAAGGAATCTCTCACTAGCAGTCAGTCACCCAAACTGCACAATGCACACTTCGCCCGCCAATTGAGGGAGTGGAGACTAGGGCAGGGGTAGTGGAGTGGGAAGGGTTTACAAGGCTGGCTACTCAAGAAAATTATTTGACTCAACCAAGACTGGATGCTCGTGTTTTCTATACGTGACGGAAATTGTCACAAACCAGGTCAGTAGGGTGTGGCTGAATAATTTTTCTCAATGTCTATTACCAACTACCAGGAGCCCATCCTGCAACTACAGATTGCAGTGAAATTGCACAAGACCACCCAGCATATTTTTCCTTTTTATTCCTTTTTCGTTAATTGTCACAGGTTTTTAAAATTTAGTTTACTTATATTTTTTCACACCCTGAAGGAAAATTTTTCGTGCACTTCCTCAAGCAGACGTGCTTTTGGTAATATCCTTATCAGTCTCTAACTCCCCACGTCAAAATGAATGTTCAGGGCCGTTCATAGCGGGGGGGGGGGGGGGGGGGGGGGCAGGGGGGGGCAGTTGCCCCCGCCAGGAAAACTAATAGGGGTGAAAACAAAACGTCCGACTAGAAACGCTGTCTGTATACGGGAGATCCCTGTGAAGGTTTGTGGAGTTTGCCCCCGCAGACAAAAAAACCTAGGTACGGCCCTGATGTTACGTTGTTAGAATTTTTTTCAACGATTTTGTTACGGTTTCGTGATCCTTGCCATAGGCATAAACGCATTTTTTTTTAGTTTACATCGGGATGAAAGCAGGAGTGACCTCCCGGTTTGCAAATCTATAAAAGTTTAGCCTAAATTTTTTTAAGTCCGTCATTTGAAATATCAGTGTCAATCTGCTCCATCCCTATACCATCCTTATGTTTTTTATCGTTTATTATTATCTCTTCGCTGTTTTTCTATCTTAGCAAAGCACTATTTTCAGGTTTCCTTCAACTAAAAGCTAATTCTGCATATGGCCAAAGCAGGAGCATATGCTCTTGGCCAAAATAACTCAAAGTACTGTGACTCTGCATCTCAGAAAAAGACAAGTTGAACATGAATCAACAAACAGGGGCGGATTTAGGGGAGGGGGAGGGGGGTAGAGTGGGTAGCTCGCCGTCACTCTTTTGGAAAAGCCGGGAAAGGAAAGAAAATGATTGTTTTAAATAATACTTTGTGGCATTGCTAGTTTTTCTGGCGTGACAGTTAATCAAATTGCAACATATTGGGGCCGTGCTATTTATACTAGAACCCCAATTTTGGAGAATCCATTGAGTCCACCCTTGGCATGGCAATTGAAACCTGTAGGCCTATGAATTTTAATACCATACCCAGATGACAGCTTGTTTAAGCTTGTATTAATAATGACTCATAACGTTTATTTATATGGATAAAATTTAAGTTTATTGCAAATATTAAATGAAGTACTCTCCAGGTAGTATTTAAATAGATGCTAATACAATGATCATAGAACTATGGTGCTGGAATATCCATTCTTCCCCCACCCCCACAGAAGAGGTTGGAATTTCCTGGGGGTGCGGGGTTCTGTAAGACACAAAAATTTAAAGAAAGTTATGAAGCTTACGTGTAATTGGATTTGGAATTCCAGAAGGTGGTGGGGAGTTAAAGATATTTTTTGGAACTATACAGAATTGCAGAAACTAACACCTGAAAAAATGAACTTTGGATTATCAGAAGAACTCCATGGATCTAGAGCAGAGGTGATTCCATGCAAACTTTAGCAACTGGGTAGTTCTATGTTAAGGAATCTAGTTAATTCTTTACCATTTTCAACAAAGTCAGGTCCAAAATATTATATAATAAATTATAGATCAGACTGCTTTGGCTTGACTCTCAGACATTATGAAACCTGTTATTAACCTTGTTGGCATCAGAGGCCGAGTGCTGCATGCTTTACTCAGGTTTTAGTTTTTTTCCTCCTGTTATTCATGCAGTGCTTTCACTCTTGATCAGCCAAATTAAAACAGCAACATTGCCAAAGCACAATTGGGATGGAAGGGTGAGAGATACAGTATGATTTAGGGTGGGGGTACAGTAGAAAGGCTGATTAGATGGGAGGGAGAGAGAGGTGGTGAATTGCAATCTTTAGAGGAGTGTTGTCTTACCCATGAATGTGGAAGATGTGGGAGGGGAGGCTTAGTGAGGGACTGACTTTTTTTTAGGGAAGGGGTAAGTAGGTTGATGGCTGAAGCTATAGGACCTAACATTTTTTAAAACATAAGAAATATTGGACCTGTGATTTAGACTTTTTGGCAACAGCAACACTAAATTCATTGAATCTTGAATAATTATTTAGTTTTCATTTAGCTGTTATAGCTTTGCTCCAGTCATAACAATTAATTACAAGGAATTTAAAAATGGTCAGGTAATATAATACCTCTAAGCACACTATATCTGCTGGTGTGAAAATTGATAAAATAATTGAGGGTAAAGGTGTTTGCACATATTTCTCGCATTTGTTAGTCTGCAGTGCATTATCAATATTACAATCATCAATATTACAGGTGAGAAGTAGCAGTTCTTGTAGTACCAAGCCTTTATCTGTTGCAGACACAATAATTTTTTTTGTTTTATTTTGTTTTATTTTTTTTATTATTTTTTTTTAAATAACTTTAATTTACACAGCACAATTCTCTACAAACAGTGTTTACAACGCAGGTGTCGTTACGCTACTTTACTTACATAACCATTCTTACTTTACTTACAATACGGGTTACTTATACAGAAAATACAATTACTCAATTACTTACAATACGGGCTACTTACACTATTAACAATACAATACTTACTTTACTTGCTAAACCTACAGTTACTTACAATTACTTACACTATATATTGACTTTGAGGAGGGAGGAGTACTTCTCAATTAATCATCCAATTAAAGAAAAATTTTCAAGGTCATACTTAATGAGTAGCTTACTGATAAAATCCTGAATGGAGATGGCGAGGCTATTTAACTTGCTTGAATAAATATAATGGCGCATAAATAAGGCGGTGTAATTGAATTTCCGAATTATTGTTGTGTCTAGGGAGCTTGCAGTAATGCCGAACAAAGTCTCCTCTGTAGTAGGAGAAATTTGGCACTCATTAACTTGGTTAAACCAGTCCAAAACATTTTGGGTAAACAATTTGGTAAACGCACATTCGATAAAAGAGTGCTCAACTGAATCTTTATCTCCGCAGTATAAACATTCATCGTCCGTCTTTATACCAAATCTGAATAATTCTTTCTTAGTTACAATCGTTCTATGGATATTGCAGACACATTAATAAAACAACTAAATTCTAAAAAAATGAACTAAATTTTGAAAATTGTGGGGCACAATAATTATTTGTGCCAAGCCTGGGCTTGAACAGGTTAATGTATACATGCATTATTATGATAATTCAAACAGAGGACATCTGCCACACCTGTGTTAGTAGCGCTAATAATAGAGCTGACTCTATACTTAAGGCATGCATGGATTGCAAAAAAAAATGCTTCAAATTCCAGACTCTCTTATTTCAGAAAAGCATACCCGCCTAACTTCCTGTTTCATGGTGCACGTGGGAGTTAGAAACCGCAACAAATCATTTTCTTTTGCTTTCCCAACTTAAAATCTGCTGGGAAAACCCCCATGCATCGAGGGAGTTCAACCATTTAGCTGTTTCACTTTCTTGCTTCAATCTAGATGCTAAGAATCAAACACAAATGCTTTTTCGGCTGTGTAAAATGTATTATATTATAACTTTTTCAAATTGCTTCTTAACTACATTCAACACACACGGAGAGTTGAATTCTAAGACAACAGTTATTTCCTGTCTGACAACATTTAACATGATCTTAGTTAGCCTGACAAAAGTACTTTTTAACCCAACATCTCATCTAGTAAATATTTTCTGTTCTTACTCGGAGGATTGTCAATATTATATTAGTGAATGCTTACCCGATTAACTCAAGTTAGAGTTCAGATCTCATCTCTGTCACTATAACTTTGATAGACCCAAAGTTTTGCGGTATAAATTTTTCTTTCTGTATTTATAAAGCACTAACATCTAAATCTCTGAATGTGTAATAAATAGATTGTGATCGACTTATAGGGCTTCAATAAACTTTGGGCCTTTGATATGCTTTGTATAAACGTATGTAAAATTGATTGAAACACAGTTGAACACTCGTAAAACGCAAGATTCCTCAGTTCTAATATTATTTAAAAACTTTTTTTAAAGTCCAAACTTTGCCTGACATACTTAGTCTAGACATGAACAATATAATATAACAAATGACTAATTCTTACAACTTCAATTTACTATTCCACGGTCGTGTACAGTACAATGTTCTTACAAATTTATAACTAAAGCTAGATCGAAAATCCAGCTTTCGAAACTAACGCAATAAACTCGATGTGTAGTCAGTCTTCTGCGAGCTACATGTAGCACGTGCTTCCGAAGTTCCGCTTGTAGAACGACGTCTCACCATAAATTACCACTGGCTACCAACTAACGGATGTTCTCTACTGTCACGAACAGACTTTCGCCTCAGTTAACAGGAAGATACAAGCTGTTTTCATTGAAAGCTTCTCACTCTCTAACTTTATAGTTTATAAGTTATGCCGAGGAAGATACTTGTGGCTGATTCAAGAGCATTATTTCACAACCGCCTTGCACATGATCCATAACCTGTATCTTTAACTGAGAAACTTGTTTTTTAAGTTCGTACACCTCCGAGCTGAGCTTCGAGTTGATATTCTTAAGTTTGTCTACTTTTTCTTCCAGATCTGCTTCCTTTTCAAGTTTTCTCTTTCGGCATTTCGACGCAGCGACTCGATTTCTCTGCTTCTTTCGCTCGTTCTTGACCGTTTCCTGTAGCGCCAAATCGATCGGGGGAAGAGGTGGCGTTCCGGGTACAACTTGGGATTCGTTCTCCAGTTTTACGTTATCCAACCGCGGTTGCTGAGGTGGAATCTGCACGTTCAATGGCTGACCGTAGTTTGTGCTCACTGCGGGTCTTTGAAAGTCTGGGAAAATTTGCGTCGCGCCGGAAAACGACGACAACGGAAGTGCCTGTGTTGAAATCGTGGACGTGCCTGCTGATAGAAGTGGCGTTGTACTAGCCACTGTACTCGTCGTGCTATTAATCCCGCTTGCTGCTGCTGCTGCCGCCGCTGTAGCAAATGACAAATTGAGAGCACCTTGTACAAGAGCGTTCGAATTCAGAGAATTAACAGCAGTGTACTGTCCGCTTGGTTCCTGTTGATCATGTAGTTTTTGAAGGGCTTCCATAAACCCTCGTGCGTACATTTCTTGCTGTTCTGTCACATTTTGTGCTCCCTTGAAAATCTGTGTCGGTGTTGGCGTCGTCAACATTCCTCCATAACCCATGATTAGCTTCTCCAGCTCTGGCGAGCCTAAAGTTAACAAATTTAAATCTGGCGATGTTAACAGAGCGCCGTCCAGCGAAGTTTGCCGTCGAGTGTTCGCCAACGAAAAATCCAGCTTTAGGTTGCCTTTATCGTATATGGCACTTTGAGAACTTGATGTTGTGGGCATAATTTCTTCGTCATACAATGATGCTTCCATTCACGAAGCAGGTCTTGGTAAAAATGATACGAAAATCAGCTGACTCAGTGTTCAGAGATTTGCTTAGAGCTTTTCGCAACCAACGCACTTTTATTTCCGTAGAAAACCATTCATATATGAACATTGTCATTTTCTATTTCAGTCCCACTATGTCATGATAAATTTGATTGGTTGAAAATCTGAACTTTGTTCTTCGGCGTGTTGTAATTGGTCAATTTTTTCTTGTTTGATCCGCACGTGACATGCAACACAATTCGTATGACGTAAATCGGAAAACACGTCGAAAACAAAAGATCCATTTCCTAGGTTACTGAAAGGAGCGCGAATTTTCGATTTATTAACTTCACGAACCTTTTAGAATATTCCTTTTTGAAGCGAAACACGTAAGGTTAATGTTTGATTTTCTGAAAGAGATCAAATCCAAACAAATTAATTATTCTTAACGAAAGCGGCACTAAATATGACGGAAATTTTGTCGTTGAAAATACGTACTCTGTAAACTCTAAATAATTCCTAGAACATCCGGCACAAATTTTGTATTTATACGAAAGTGTTCAGTAAATATTTTATGACTTGATTTTCCGAAAGAAAACGTCGGTTTTCGATGAAAACCGAGAAATATTACGACAAGGGCCTTGCCGGTCGCGCCCAGCCGCCCACTTTGTTTGAGCTCTTTTCAGTATAGTGAAGATATTTATTTTTCGGATAAAGCGCAAGGTCATCTATTGTTTCCTCATTGATTGTTTCTTACACTGATTTTCCGCTAATCGCTTCGCTGGCGTGACGAGCCGCCATCTTTGAGCGCTTGCCCCAAACCGCAACAGGTTCGAATTTCATTTTTTCACCGGAACTAGAATTTTGTTATCCTCACGTTCACGCTGAGTCTATTTCGCATCAGTTATAATTTCGCAGTTGGTAAAATAATTGGAGACAATTATTTTCTCCAGAATTGTTTTTTTAATTCAACTGAATAATGAATCAATTGATTCAAGAGTCACGTACATGTTTCATTTCATACACGTATGTTTCATTTCAGTCTGTACATGAACGTTTAGACTGAAATTTCGAAATCCCTACCTACGTAGACCCATTTTTTTTTTTACTTTTACTTTTAAGTTCATCGTTTTGAACTAGTTTATCTTGTTTGCCATCTTTCTAGCAAAGGACTTTAAAACGCTCCTCGGGAAAAAGGCCTTATGTTATGATATCTCTAAACGTGCTTCGAATTAGAAATTTTCTGTGTGTTCTCGTACGAAACAGGTGTAATTTGTAAATGTCATACTCAGATTACCATAAATGGCCATAAAAACAAAAAAATTATCATCCTTTTATTACAGCCGGTCACAATTTATTTAAATCTTTGAAGGTGATCCTTTATCCGGAAAATAAAGCTGATTTCTTTACCCAAAACAAGGGAAGTGAATTATTTTTGCGGATAAAATGAAAACTGGGGCGATAGAAGTGATGGGCTCTTGGTTGTATATGTTTGCGGCGAACGTGCTGATATAAAATGGAATATTCATAAACTCTGATATATATTTTCAGACCATTTTTGGTAATATTTTGTTCGTTTTGTTTTATCAGACCGATCATCTGGAGCCTCTGGTGAAAAGATAATACCGAAGTATATGAGTACAAACTTAATAGATTCCGAGAATTGAAAGGAGTGGCCAAAAGACGGTGTTTATCATTGTGGGAGTGTTAGCGTTTCACATGCCGGCACGAGAAATAAGGCATTTCGAAGGACTGTTTTCTTAAATCAAGCTTTCTTTCTCTGATAAATGTATCAGTATGTGCTTTGAATGGTGTTGCATCAATATCAGAAAAATAGTCTTTCATAGTGATTTCTGAACCACATTGTGGTCAGTTGCTGTTGTTTTAAAGTGGCCCGGGCGTCCTTGCAGTAGAACGGGTTTTCCCGGAACGAACAGGTGAAACGACTTCCGCTCTGATACGATGAAAGATCTAATATATGTGCAATCGGAAGCACGCCTCTCAAATAAATAAACGCGGAATTGGTATTCAAGCAAATGGATGGTAGGGAGTGGTCTTTGTACAAACAGGAAACGCTAAAGAACCTAAACAAAGGAAGCTCTCCCTGAAAGAAACTGAAAGGACTTCTGAGATAAGACACCCTGAAAGCAGATTCTCCTTCAACCTTCCTAGGGAAAAATATATTTGTACTTAGAAGATAGAAGAGAACTCTGTTAGCAGAGAGCAAGCGGAGCGTATTGACTGCTCAAAAAGCTACATGTAACACGATATTATATTTTCTCTCGGTTTTACCAGCAAAGCTGACTGAAAATAATTTTTAAATTTCACTTGATGAGTTTGAGCTCTGCCAGTCACTTATCCAGGAAGGAAGCAGGAAGAGTGAAAGAATTCAGATTCAGACCAAGAGGATCGTTATAACCTGTTTTTACACTATTAAAGAGCAAATAAGCTACAAACCGGAAGTGCAATGTGTAGACAGGTAGTTTGCTTCATGGGTCACACAACACTTTGGAGTGTCACTCGGAGTAACATAAGTCAGTTGGATTGTCGGCCAGTTTGGAAGACAAGTTATTATAAATAGCCCCAAAAATAATTTGTGTTCGTCGAATTCTGTAGTAAAGCAAAAGCGGTAAAAGCTTTGTGAGCGGAATGTTGGCCTTAAATAACAGGATAAGATTATTTTGGACTCTTCGATGATAAAAACGTGACAATGGCTTCTGGCGGGAAAATGGATCGGCCGAAAGACCGGCCGCGTCCGTCGTTTGTGCAAGTTTTGTTTCTTCGTGGGCTTGTACAAGTTGTGGCAATAAGCTTCTCCTCTTTCAAGTTAAAATCTTTAAAGAATGAGTTCTTTTCAATATGCGTCGACTTCGACATTTTCAGAAGAACTTTCTACACCGAATGGTGGTGCAAACGCATTTCCTAAAACTTCAGGCTGGACTTCCTCTACAGGCGACCACGAACGTAGCGCGAAAAGACATAACTCAGTGGGTCATCAGGGAGTTCCTTTCAAACACCAAAAGACTCCTTCAACGAGTGTGACAATTAACAATGAACACGTTTCTTCAAGTGACCGACTTTCTTCAGGGACGGAATGTGACAGAGACACAGGGGAAGGCATGAACGAAAACGATATTGTACATCAAAGAAATCTTGCTTCGGTACAAGATGGCAGTCCAGCAGAATCTGAAGTGAAGGTAGCTTGGCAATTTTTCTGCCGGAAAAATTTAAGTGGGTCGTATAGGGTATTGTGCTGCAGCTTGCTGTGTTCTATTTTAACGACATCTTAGTAAGGGGGTCTGTAGGGACAGTCTTTTGTTTGGGTTGGGGTGTCAAACTGTAGATAGAGCCCGGGGTATCCAATCGATGGAATCGATAATCGATGACAATCGATATCAGTCGATACTAATCGATATCAATGAATCAATTGATATTGATAATCGATGACCAATCAATGGCAAAGATTCGTGTGGTTATCGATGGGTATCGATTGTCAATACCAATCGATAGATAAATTGGTATCGATTGGCATCATTTGGTTGTAGATTGACGGAAGTGGAATTGAAGCATAAAAAACCAACTTTGTACGCAGTAATTCCACAGAAATCCGTTTTTTTAGAACAGGAAACCAATATAACAATGTATGTGTTTCGAATAATTTCATATTTGTTTGCCTGGATTGTTTGCTACAGTTTAAATATAAAAAAATTCATCAACACTGAAATATCTGCACGTAATGGCCAAAGAGGATCCATGAGCTCGGACTGTAGGTGGCCGAGTTTTGTCCACGGTGGTTTACAACTTTAAACGCGTTTCCGCGTTCTCCCTTCTTCTTGTTTTCAGTGAACACTTCACAGACGTTCACCTCAAAACGGCAAAGATGATTGCCTTTGATGTTGCACCTTATATTGCCTCTACCCGGATGTCTTGCATAGACAATATGGCACAGAAAGTCAAGGACGGGCAAGTGGGTAATTCGAGTACACATGCAACGGGGTATATTCTTTGCATTGAGAAGACTGCTTTGGATTTGTTTTGCCAATTTCGTCCCCAGGGCTTCCTAAAAATGGCGGATGATCGGACAGGTAGCGTGCGTGATGTCTGTTTTGAGGTCCTGTGCCAATCGATGTCAATCGATGAACGATTTTTGTGTGGTTATCGATTGATCATCGATTGACCGATACCAATCGATACCAATTAACTAATTTTATCGATTGATCGATTGGTTTTCCGATCATCAATTTCCATCGATTGGATACCCCGGGATAGAGGTATTTTGGGATCAATTCTGAGTTCCCATGTGCCTCTGTTTCAAAGCGAGTCTAAGTTCAAAACCATTCTAATGAATTAACAAATTGACATCACAGACCTGCCAACTCTCACGGTTCTGCCGTGAGTCTCGATTTTTTCATTTCTCACGGTCTCACGGCAAGGCTCCCAATCTCATGGTTTATTAGGGAAAATCTTTCTGAGATGAAATAAATTAAGGGCCTGTTCACTGGAGTTGGGGGACCCCAGGTAGGTGAGGTCCCCTGCCTTGGTGGGGTTACCAATCTCTCCATACAATCTCTCTTTTTTTCTCTTCTGCTTTCACATGAGAGGTGGGGTACCAGCCATGCCTGGTAACCCGCTTAGGTGGGGTAAGTTTTCTCCATGTGAATGCTGAAGGTGGGGTGGGGTGATGTTTAGCTGGGCATTTATCCATTACAAAACCAATTGAAAGACTGACAGGTTGGCTAAAAATGTTAAATTCAATGCCCAATATTTCAGTTAGACATAATGAATCTTCCTCAGGGGCTATACTAAATGGAAATGATTTTGAGCAGGGCCTGTCGGCGATGTACACAAAGATACGCCGATGTTTAGTTTAGTGATTGATTTCTTCGATGAATTTGGCATTGAAAGGCTCAATGAGCCCGAAAAGCCCTTGAATGAAATGAGCAGTGACTGTAAATAACAGTTTGACAAAGAACGAGCTCTTATTAAAGAAAGGTTATCACCGAGTAAAAGAAATAATCTGGAAGCATTTGGAAACCTCACCCCAGGGCCCCGGGGTTATAAATATTGCATGTGAAGGCTAGCTTTCTTATACCACAGGGAGGTGGGGTTCCTCACCTACTTGGGGTCCTCCGCCTCCATGTGAACAGGCCCTAAGTTGTTGAATAAAATGGAATATTTATGAGGAATTACTAGTGCCATAAGTGATAAACTAATAAAGGGAAACACTGTACTTAATAATTTTTTGTATCGAGCTGTGATTCTTGCTTATGTTAAATAACATATGGTTTTTCTCTACGTCGGTCCACCATTTTGAAAGGAAATGGCATCAAGTTCCCTCGATGGAAAGGGGTTTGATTGGGGAAAAAATAGAATCTCACATGGGTCTCCAAATTTTCCTTTACCAGGGGTTGGCAGGTCTGACATCAGTTTTTCATGCGTCTGTCCTCATTGATCATGAATTTTGTCATAACATTGTCAAAGTAGCTGTATCGCTGAGTGGATCTGCAGACTACTTTGACAATATTATAATGAAATTCTCTCACTTGTTGCCACTTGTTGCCACATTACATAAATTATAAATTCACGTGTCTGTCCGCTTATTGACTTTAAAAATTAGCCAATGAGCGTGAGAGAATGTGCTGTTTTCGTTAAAAAATAACTGACTTGTATGAAAATGAAACTGCAGTGGTGGATCTAAGAGATGGGCCTGGGTCCCCCTTATTTTGGGTAATTAAAAAGAAGACATGACAGAAGGGAGAAAAGCCAGCAGGCAAGTAAATCAAAACCACCCCCCTCCCCTTAGCTCAAGGTCTGGATCTGCCACTGAACTGCATGCAAGTGGGCTTAATGTAAGTGTACTGTTTAAATACTTCAATTGTACTGTAGGCTGTGTAGTTTCTCCCAGGAGTTACATGTACAATAAAGTACAAGCATAAGCTGCGAGATCAGTTGGAGTGCAAAGCATTGTGAATTGAATCTATGGTAGAATTGATTCATCCTGTATTGAGTTTGGCCTTTGCTATGATAAATGAAACTCCACAGCTGTGGTCTAAGAAAAATTAAGAGGAGCCCGAAGGTTCCTAACCATGAAATCTTGGGTGCCCAGCACTTAAGCTTATATGAAAATAGTATGTTTTTCTAGTTGCCCAAAGGCAAAAGTTACCGTAGGTGCTGGTGACACCCAGGTATTTCCAGAGCACAGCCCTGAACTCCATGTACGTTCAGCACTATTTGATGTTTTATTTTGCAGAGAGTTTTGTCAGTGGTTTGGAGCAAAGGGAAACTGGGTTCAGCTTACTATGACACAGAGACTTCACAACTCTATTTACAAATGGATGTAGTAGAGACAAAAGATTTTCAGTTTCTTAAGAGAGGTAAATAATTGTGCTGTTTCACAAATTCTGTAAAGATCAGCTTTTCACTTTGTTTTATATTTTACAAAAAACACTTTTTTTCAAGTGAAAGAGCAAGTACAAGCTAATGTTGTCATTACCAGTGCAGCACAGGATGAGAGGTTACTCAAGATTTTACAGGGGCAAGGTACATGTAATATGTAGTGCTTTTTGATTTATTGTTTAATTGTTTACAACTCTTTTGGCATTTTTGTAATATATTAGCAACATTTTGAAATGGGTGTACAGCAAAGTAGCTAAATCCCAAAGACAGTTGCCTAAGTTCTGTCTTTACTTTCTGTACCATACTTTACCGTTCTGTGGTACTGAACTATTTCTTTGTCTTCTTAACAACTAGTGTTGATGTTGCTGTTAAGTTATAAATGCTAATTCCCATAATTTATCTCATTTTTGTCTTTGGTGTGTTAATTTAGCAAAGATGTGCTTCCTTTACCCACATTTCAAGCCTTTTGTATTTCTGATTGATTTATAGAGGGTGAAAACAATGATAAACTTATTTGCGAGACAACAGAGGTTGAAATCCTTCCAAGCATAGATTTTTGTAAGTTCATATTATTTCTTTTTTGGAGCAATTTTTGTGACCAAGTTGCGTGGTAAACTTATTCCATGGTCCCGTGGAGTAGCTTAGGTATTCCAAGGTCCAATCTTGGTAAAGTTCCTGTGTAAAAGAAGACAAGTTGGCCCTGCAGTTTCTGTAGTGAGGGTTTGTCTCTGTGGCTCCTAGAGTGATATTGGCTGGAAGGGTGTAAGTCTAAAAGTGACCCTTGGTCCTCCAGGTTGGTGGTTGAGTGAAGATTGTTACTACCTTTCATTGCGAAAGCTTTGCAGTTATCAAGACATCATCTGAACTTGTAACTCAATCTCTTCTGGGCTGTTTGAAGTCCTGTATATTTAGCAAAAAGATTATTAATAATTGATCTCACCAAGTGAATGCAATTCCTGTAAAACTAGCAGCAAAGTGAAGCACAAGCAAGTTAATGTGAATGTTTGCCGATGAATAGTCAGAACAATCTATCATAATATATATTTCTGTACCTCTATAGCTTATGAAGTGTGCAAGAGAAGGATCATTGGCTTGAATGCATGCCTTCCTGGAATCCCACAGCACTTCACAGATAATGAAAGGGACATACATATGAGCTCACTTGTACCATTTGACAGTATCAGTATGGTAAAAATCTAATTAACTTTTATTCCTTGTATAGCAAGATTACAGTTTGAATTTACTCTTCTCTTCCTTACCCCACCATACCCTATGGCTACTATATTCTACTTTACCATAGCCTATGGTAAAGTAGAATATAGTAGGATATGGTAGATTTTTGTAAGTTGACTTCATATTGTTTCTTTTTTGGAGCAATGTTTGTTACCCTACTCTACCCTACTCTAGTAGGGTGCATTGGTTTACATTATGCTAATTCCTACCCTGCCCTACCATACCCTACTCTATCTGCATACTCTACCTTGGGGGAGCAGGGATGGTGCAGTGGTGAGAGCACTTCCCTTCTACCAATATGTCCCGGGTTCGAATCCCAGACCCGGTGTCATAAGTGAGTTGTTTTCTACACTGCTGTAAGAGGTTTTTCTCTGGGTATTCTGGTTTTCCCCAGTCTCCCCAAAAACCAACATTTGATTTGATTTGACTGTGGTTGATTTGATTTAATCTCCCAATTAGAAGAGTGTCTGTGCTCAGCTAGTAAATTTGAGACTTTAATAGAGAGATTATTTTTATTATTACCCTGCACTACTCTTAAGCTTACACTACACTATCCTACCCTACCCTACTCTTCCCTA
>JAHPZR010009380.1:0-32500 GCA_019787425.1 Platygyra sinensis | reverse complement strand
GTGAGAAATATAATCCGAAGCAGCATCCAAAAATCTTGGACATTGGCCAAACAAACGGATGACATGTACAAGAAAACATTAAGAAAAAAGGAAACAAGCCGAGCCCCAAATTTATACACTTATCGTGATAAAAACAAGGATAGATATCACACAATTAACTCCCGCGAATGCTGCAAATCAACGAAAAATCCCCAACTTGCCTTGGCCCGAAGGACTTCAATTTTCGTAAAGTTCCACTACCGAACTTAAGTTTCAAACAAAAATGATCCACAATATACTGATCCTTGTTACCCCGCAAACGACCAAAAGAATATCCTATTATCAAATGCTACTCCAATCGGTGTGTACAAAATGCAGAGTGCAGACTGCACACAGGCGGTGTTGGACTGTCGTTTCTCGACCGATTAATATTTCTGCACTCATGATGAGAATCAAACGAAAACTTTCTAGGAGCTGCTAGTGTAATAATATCTAGGCCAGCTACTTGCCAAGCCTCAATGGCAGGTGAGCATTTTTCTGCAGCAAAACTGGTCAATGGAATCGAAGTCGTGCTATGTTGAAAACTTTTGCTCAGCACTCGCGCTTGACATCCGATTCGATTTTCTACTTAGGCGCCATTACAAGCTTTGTTTATCCCAGTGCCAATCAGTCTCTGTTCTTACAAGAACGTACTGGTCATCTGCGGGCACAGCTGGTAGAAACTCACGCTTACTCAAACTATTTCGCTTGGAGCCCTTTCTTTTGTTTTGTCCGCCATTTTGAATTTTCAAGCGGGTTACCGCTGTACACTCGTGCCCAGACTCCTGTTCCCCGTTACCCCGTATCCCCCGTTCCCCGTTCCCCGTCCGCCGTTTCCCCGATTCCCGGATATAGTACACATCGCGATTTGTTGCCGCCTTTATATCAGAGTAAACGTGTTTGTTTCAAACGCAATCACGTTGGTAGTGTGGCGTCATGACTTTGTCGTACTACGTGATGTTCATTCACGAACCATGTCTTGATACTTGAAGAGGAAAGCTTACTACGGGCGTTTTTGCGCCTAAAAAAAAATTCCTCTGAATTAGCCCTTGATCGTATTTATTTTCAGCTCGCATCAAAATAGCGGCCATGAGTGACAGTTCGATGGCGGACAAAAAGCCACGGTAAGCTTTCCTCTTGAAGGATAAACATGTTGGGAATGAACATCATCAAAATTTCCGACAACAGTCCCATGATGCCGCTAGAAAAAAAGCCCTCCACGTGGGGCATTTCAATGTACCACGTGATTGGTTTGGAGGTGACAAAAAACAATAGCTCTTTTCACGGTTAACTTTGCTCATTTGCATAACAATAAAATCTCGCAGTATGCGAGGCAATTTCGAGCTATTCTGTAGTTTTAGCCCGAAATTGCCTCGCATCTTACGTTGGATTACATTGTAATTGCATCAATCAATTCCAGCGGTGGCCGCATTCCCCCCCCCACCCCCCGTGCAACCGTGGGGCATTTGCTCGCCCGGTGTCAGTCCCGGGTGGTGGGGCCATTAGCAAATTTTATCGCGGCCCGGGGGCTGGGCATTAAGCATACCCCGGGGGCGACCCCCGGCCTTTGACACACGTGTCTTCAAAAGATGGAGGAGTTTTATCAAGAAGGACGAGGCCTGTGTCAAAGGACTGGCGCTTGTCTGCCAGGGACTTAGAAAAAACCTGTCGATGTTTTTTTAAGGTAGGTTTTCCTCAATTTTAGATATTTCTACATTACTTGTAAGCATATAAACATAAGCGACAAGGTGAATTATATTTTGTTTATCACAAAACAATCACTGACGTGAACACTGCGTGAACGACTATTTCGCATTTCGCATTCAAAACTAGCCTAAAAATTTTAAATTCATGAAAGTGGAATTAAAATACTGAAGATTTGCGAATTCAAATGATGCGATCTTCAACACAGATCTTGCGAGCTTAAAATGCGATGCATCATCATTTAAAATGTCTTGATTCTTTACAGCGACAAGGTGAAAAAAATATAAAAAAAAGTTATAAAAATTTTGTTAAAAACAAAATGTAAAGAAATAAATATAATCAGAATAAAATAGCACGTACTGTTGTCCTTGAAGTCTTTAATACCATTGCATTAAAATACTGAACAGTTGACCGTTTTATTCACTGGTTAACAAAAAACTGCAGAAGTGTTGAAGTCTTGGAAGGCGACGATCCCGGGGGAGGGGCATTTGCCCTCTTTCTTCGTCCCCACCCCGGGGCATTTAGACAGCTTATGTGTCCCCACCCGGGGAATTTGCCCAATTTAAAAAAAAAAATGCCAATGCTCGGGGCTTAGCCCGGAGGGGGGAGGGGGGATGGGCACTGCTGGAATTGACTGATGCATAATGCAAATAAGAAAAAACTAAAACCGTGAAAAGTGCTATTGGGAATGCCACGGTCTACTGGGAAGGGTATTTGTTTTCGCCTGGCTCGTTTCCATGTGACACCACCAAGGATGGGGCAGCAGTCTTATGTTTTTAGTTAACATTGTAAAGCTTCATGGCCTATGCATACTTGCGTGTCGTTTATTTATTTCGTTGGTTCAATAGTAACCATGCGTTGGCTCGTGACAAGAGATTCACAGGTGACAAGAGATTCATTGGTCTACTTGTTCGTGAACTTGGACCTGCATTTTTTCCTTCGCAATCGGTTAGAAATAAACAGTAAATTTACAAGTAGTAAATCAGCGCATAGCCTACGAAATACTTCTGATCCGTGTCTTCTTTTGTTGGCGACCGTTTGTGGCCTTTACGTTGCGTGACACTCTAGCTAGGGGGATTCCCGCATAGCATGGAGCCGTTATGTACCGGTCAATTCCAAAACCGCCCATCCCCCCCCCCCCCCCCGAGCAAACCCCGGGGCATTTGACTTTTTTTGAAAAATTTGGTCAAATTCCCCGCTATATTGCCAGTTCAGACGGTCAAATGCCTCACTCGTTAGAGCTTCAAAGAGGGTCAAATCCCCCACCCTCCAGGGAAAACAGAACCGCTTACCTTTGGAAATAAACAGAATCGATTACCTATGAAACAAGTTCTGCAAATTTTCAGCCACTACGAATTTCTTGTTTCACTTGTCTACGCTCCACGCTTTAAACAAAGGCATATTTCACGATATAACTATTTAAAACGACAACAACAGAAAAACCCACGTGGAACCGACAAGAGCAATGACCCGGCAGCTTACGTGCTTTTACAACCTTATTCTTATTTTTAATTGTAAAATAGGATTAGTTATTCATTCCCAAAAAAAAATAATTTCCTCGTTTCTGATTGGTTAAAACGCACCATCGCTGCTGTTCACCAAATTTGGAAACCCGAATCTTACGTCCCATACTTGAATCAATGACGTCGCAAGTGCAGCCCGCTGAAAATTATTGAACCAATGACGTCAAAAGTGCAGCCCGCTGAAAGTTATTGAACCAATGACGTCAAAAGTGCAGCCCGCTGAAAATTATTGAACCGTTGACCGAGAAAACCTGGGACGAGATTGTGTTATTTTTGGTGAGCGGAAAAACAAAGAGCGAAATAGCGAAACTCCTTTAAGAACGAGGAAATATTTTGAATGAATAATAAAGCAATTATTGAATTCGGCTTTCGTAGGATATGAAGAATTCTGCAGATCTCGGAGGGTGTTATCGACCTCGGCCTTCGGCCTCTGTGGATAACACCCTCCTTGATCTGCAGAATTCTTCATATCCTACTCCGCCTCATTCAATAATTGCTAAATATTGTCTTTGAAAAGCCCCCTTGGGGAAAGTCAATAAAGTATATATGTATGTATGTATGAATCAAAGAATTGCGAAATCCGTTTGTTTCCGACCGCTGACGGACGTTTTGACAGGAAAGTCAAATGCCCCATCGGGCGGGCCTCATTTGGGTCAAATTCCCCACTGTACGGAGCTTAACGCGAGTCAAATGCCCGGGGATTCCCCGGAGGGGGGATGGGCGGTTTTGGAATTGACTGGTACATTACATTTAACAACTTCGCTTTTCGGATACTGCGGGCGGACTGAAACAAAGAAAATAGTAGATACGAGAAACAAAGGAAATTGTAGATGCCTACGTGCATTCTAATGCTAGAGTGGGCTGAATATCAAGTTTAGTGGAGCTTAAGACAATTGGATCACGTGTACTTGTGACATCCGCGGTCAACTGTGGATATTCGAGCGACACTTCATCGACACCTCGATCCAATATCGGTCAACAGTAGGTCGACCATCGACTAATTTTTAATCGATGCATATGAATTGGTTAACACTTGGCCGATAGACTGTTATTTCTCGTATTTTTATTCGATCGTTCAACGCGCGGAGGGAATCGCGAGAGAACTGGACGCCAGACCTAGAGGGTGCCGAACCACACCTCCCACCCCTGCACACTTTGCACTCGCTTCGCTCGCTTTTCCTCTCCCATGAGCGAGAGAGGCTGTGAAAGTCTTTCAAACGACAGTAGAGGATCGATAAGGAAGTTGAAGGAAGACCGTATCGATTAACATTGGACGGCGGATGCCTTTAGTACACATGTGATCCAGAAAATGCCTCTAGCAATTTTAGTTCTTCGCCATATTAATTAATTCCGACCAGGAAACAAAGGAGACAAAAAAGAATGCTTCAAGACAGAGCTCGGGCCAGTATAAATAAATATTGAAACGTATAGAGCGTATAGCGATTAGATTGCTATATTCCGTTTTTGGATGAAAAGCCTGCCCAAACACTAATTTACTTTCACTCGAAGCAATGCTATTTCTCCTTGTAGTTCTGTAACGTGAAACACCTCTCTTTAATTATAGGTCTGAGAGTCTCTGTGCTTCTTACAACCTTTCTGACAGTGCTCGGCAAGGGCCTTCAAGTTATACCATCTCACGACACAACAATGAGAACAGTTTTGATTAACTTGGGTCAGTTCTTTTGCATGGCTTCGGGGACAGTGGCCCTTGGTGCTCCACCCCTGGTATCTGCCACATGGTTTCCTCCAAGTGAACGTACAACTGCGACTGCCATTGGCACTTTAGCCGGATACTTTGGTATTGCTGCGGCATTTGCAGTGGGACCAGCCATGGTACCCGGTGTGGTTGCACAAACCAATGTCAGCAATGCGTCAATTTCTAATAGAACTCAAAACCTAACAAAACTGGTAGATCACCAGATATTACAATACACATATTTTGAACTTGGTTTATGTGCAGCCGTGTTTTTTTGTGCACTCGTTTACTTTCCTGCAAGGCCGCCCCTTCCTCCCAGTCTGACCTCTTCAATACTTCATACAGAGAGCACCAAAGCTTCGCTAAAAAAAGTTGTAAAAAACCGCCAGTTCTTGTTGTTGACAACGATAACTGCTCTAATATTTGGTGTTTATTATGGTTGGATGTCGATGCTGGACGTTTTCCTGGACAAGTTTCATGTGGATGCTGTCACTGCTGGATGGCTTGGCTGTTCCTCCACGTTAGCTGGAGTGGCTTCTGGGATAATAGTAGGCAGGTAATATTGAATACAAAACCGTTACTGATTAATTTATTCGTATCATTGAAGGAAATGACGGAAGAGTTGGAGTCATGCCGATAATAAGTTGTGTTAGTGCACACGGTACTTCACCCCTGCGCTTATACTAAGATGGCGCTTCGCTATCCCAGGCATGGCACCCTACATGCCAACCTCGTTCCCAGGGCGTTCTCCCCCGCCCCCAGCCAACGCCCTGGAAAAAAGACTGCCTACATGCGGACCCTTAAATGCGCGTTCCTTTGGGATGATCTGAAGAGTTGGAGTCATGCTGATAATCATCATCATCATTATCATTTATTTGCCTTTAAATATAACAAAATTTAAAAATACAACATGTAGGGTGTTAGGCGAGGAGACCTCAGGAAACCACCAGGCTTATAGGAGGGATCACACCTCGACATCACAAGATTAAATGAGATAAAGGCTGCGAAGTAGTGCGGCAGAAACTAACTCAGAAACTATTTTAACAAAAACTCTAGTACTTTGTTCTTAAAGGTAGAAAAGCTTGACAAATTGGTAATAGAGGCAGGAAGACAGTTCCAGACCCTAGGTCCTTGGTAAAGAATTGTGAATTTCTTGATGTTCTTGCGACAGGAATGCACGCGATAACTACCGGCTGTTCTCGTGTCATATCTATGGACTTGACTGTTTGTCATAAAAAGATTGAGGAAGAGTGGAGGCAGTAGATTATTGTGGTAGGGGAACATGAATTTAGCAATTTCAAGGGTATTGATTTGGAAGATGTCTAAAATTCTCAGTTTGGAAAATAGAGGGGCAGTATGTGTTCGATGACTTAATGAATAATGAGTTGTGTCAGTGCACAAGATGTTTCACTCCTGCGCTTATACTAAGATGGCCCTTATCTACCCCAGACATGCTACCCTACATGCGGAACCCTAAATGCGCGTTCCTCTGGGATGATCTTAATCAGGATAGATGATCATGGTCCAAGACCACTTGGATCATGGCGCATCATAGAAACCGAATGGCGTAAAGTGGATAGATTCACGGTTCTTTTGATTCACCATGGTCCAAGTGATCCTGGATCTCACTGATCCTGATTTAGATCATGTCAAGAAAAAGCAGCAAAAAAGGACTAGTGTTGAGACCACTTGGAGCATGGTTCACCAAAGAAAATGAACGAACCAGAGTGGATTCATTGGATCCTTCGATTTGATCCAAGTGATCTTAGTTCGTTGATCCTGATCCAGATCATTCCAAGTGAATGGAGCCAAAATGGAATAGTCCTAAGACCATTTGGATCATGGTTCATCAACGAAACTAATGAATGCCCGATCAGTGCGGAGTTATTGGTTCCTTTGATTTGATCCGAGTTACGTTGGATCATTGATCCTGATCCGGATCATCCCAGAGGAATATACTCTTAATCGGGCGATCGGGTGATCATCATCATGTTGTGTTGTGAATGTTAATAAGCTGAATGCTGGGGTTGTTCCTCTGATGTATTGGCGTCCCCTAGCCAGGAGGGGTAGCAATGCCAGGGATGATTGCTAGTCGGATGGCCGCTGGGCTTGAATGCGGCATTGTCTACCTCTCCTAACCCAAGTGTACAAATCTGCACTGGTACATCATGAAAGGGAGACCCTAATACATGGTGCTTACAAGAGCAGTTGTTACAGGTTAAGGAAAAAACAACAGCAAACAGTGGGAAGCATAGTGTCCTAATGTTTAATGACTGACATAATTGTTCCCAGAGGTCTACGTGCAAGCCCTGGGTTTCGTAATTTACCTTGTGCTCTTGAGCGAGATGCTTAACCCTTGTAGTGCCTCTCTCCACAAAGCAGCAAGATGTTGTTGCTCGGGGAAATATTGAGGGACCTGCGATGGAGAAGCATTCCTTTAAGCTTGAAACTAAGCAATACTACTAGCTACTTTATGCGTTAATAACCAGAAGTCATATCTAAATCTCCCCATTCTGATTCCGAGGATACTTGTAGGCAAGTTTGACACCTACTTTCATTTATAGGTGTGCTGACTTCGTCAAAAAAAGAACTAAAGAGTTTGTGGTACTCCTCATGGTTCTCTCAACAATATCCCAACTGGTTTTCAGTTTATCCTGTGCAGGAATCTTGCCATCTACAAAACCACTTCTTTACAGCTCCATCATCTTTGGTGGTTTTGTTTTCAATGGCACATTGCCTCTGTTGTTCGAACTTGCAGTGGAATGCGTCTATCCTATTGGCGAAGGTATCGCTGGTGGTATTATATTTCAGGCGATCAATGTGGTGTTATTGTTCTTCGATATAGCTTTCATGCTGCCTCACTCTGACATCAAGGGAATGAACTGGGTGTTAACGTCAGTTTACGGAGTAGGTGTTATAGGCGTGTTAAGTTTTCGAGAAAAGTACACACGCCTTGAGTTAGACACTCAGATGAAAACATAGATCCAAAAGTAAACGCGTTTATTGATAATGACAGTGTAAGCAATAGAGCACTTTTTCCATGTGTACATAGCCCCCTCTAAATATAAGGAGGGTTTGAAGAATTAAAGACAGTTATGCAAAACCTCGACTACGTCTCGGGTTTGCATAACTCTAGGGAATTATTACACCCCCCCCCCCCCCCTCCTCGAGTGTTTAGACGAGGCTATGTAAACATGGAAAAGGGCTCTATAGATTTCATAAAATAATTTTGAAAAACAATTGCGAATCTAAAACATCACAACCGTGTTTACATATTCTCATCTAAACACACCTATCGACCCTAAGAAATACAACTTACGTTCTTAGAAGACTTGTAATTGAGTTTAATTTTTTCAATTATTATGGTGCTGTGAGAATCAAGCCTTACTATATTCACTGGTTTCTAAGTAGCAAAGAAGTACTGGTTTAACATACGAAACGTCAAGCTAATGCAGTTACGTTTTTTAGACCATGCGTTGTGTATTTGTAATGTTTGGAACCGTCGTTTGGTTTCTTTTCCTTGCGAAAGTAGTGGTTTACTGAATATTACTACCGACAATCAGAGTGACATGGGAGTTTTAAAGTGGTACTATGATCAAATTTTTACCCCTTTATTTTTTGAGTATATCAGGTAAAATTCCATGAAAAAATAAAAACGCCGTTTGCCGTTTGAAAATATCTGCAGTAGTTCCGAAGATATTTAAGTTTAAAAACTGGGTAAAATATATTGTATTGAGTATATACAAAAAGAGCTACCTTGGCGAATTTGCAGCGCAGAACATTGAAACTTAGTAGGCTCATAGTTCGACAGGAAAGACACCTATAGCTATAAAAATTCCGTTCCCATGGCAACTCACTCTTTTCCAGTCCCCACCTGCTTGATTTCAATATGCGATTTTCGGCTTGAAAAATATTAAACAAGGCTAAAAGCTTAAGCTAACATATTTATATGCTTGCTGGATCAGGCATATGAGGTGCTGTTAGCAAATATTAAAATGGAATGCCAAAGATGACCAGAAAAGCTTTTAATAAGGGGGAGGTTTGGAACCCAGTATGTTGCCGTGGTGACAGAACTGTTGGAGTCAAATTGTGGGGCAAATTTAGCAGACTCTTACTGCAAAGAATCAAACATTCATGATACAAATTGGCTGAGATATCTCTTTTCATCATATTTGAACAAAGTTGGTTGAGCGTATGACGTCATCACTTGGCTAATTTGCATATTTTAAAAAAAACTTGAATATCTCTGAAACGAAAAGTGATATTTGAAAAGAGTAAACAACATTTTTCTTCTCGCACAGACTCCTTGTTTATGATTCAAATTGGCTTAGATAGGAAAGATGAGATTTTCGTCGTAGTAACACTTTTAAAAGTACAAACTATATAAATTATTTGTGTGTAGACAAACAACATGGGACAGAAATATACCTTGTGCAACTAATTAACTGATTAATTAGTTATTCAGTCTATCAATTAATCAATCGAATAGTGAGATTTTTAATTGCGTGTCGTAAAATCAATATCAAGGTAATCACTTTAGCCAGTCACAAAGAACACAGATAATACAGTGAAACAATCAAAACTCAAAGTAATCACAGGTAGCTGACGCAAAGCGCGGTGAAATGCGTGCGAACGCATGACAAACTGGCGTGAGCTTTTTAAGCCAATCATGTGGCGTAGAAAGTGCAAAAACAATTACTTTTCGACATTCAAATGAAAACTACTCTAGTTGAAATTAGTGATGTCTTCATCCGCTCAAGTAAATTAAGGCAAGGGCCTTCACAAGCCAGGGAAAAGGCCCTGGGTGAGGTTGCTTCAGTTATTCAACCGAAAAGGTAGGGGGTAGTCTATCTTTTGAGGCTTCAGTTGTAGCAGAATGAAACTTTCCCAGGTTAAAAGGGTGTCAATTTTTGTCCTCAGGTTTTTGGCCGTATCAAGTCACGTGACCTAATTTGCATAAGTTTGACATCTCAAAAATAATCCCTTTAGAAGATGTATTTGTCTACCAAGAGTTTATGGTGTTATGAACAAAGCGTCAGAAGGTACACCACCCCCCGACGTTTTCTAGGAAAATAACTGCTGACCCATGCAGCTCCATGCCTTAGGCGGGGATCCGCATGAAAGCCGTATTTTGGCTGGGTATTATGTTTTTAATGCAAATATCTCGTTTACGTTTCAAGCAATCAAGAATCTCTATGCTCATTTCACATATCTATGTTTTGGGTCGTTTTGTAAATTTTTTGGTGATATTTAGGTATATTTGGAAATAAATAGTTTTTCTCAAAGGATTAGTAAAATTTATGGAAATAGGAAATTTTGAAGATTTGGTGTTGTTTTAAAATTAGAGTTTGAAGTTAAAAATTGGTAGATACACTCCAAACAGTTGCCCAACAACCTGGGGTGCCATTGTGCGGTCGGGCAACTGTCTGGTGGTGTTCCATAACCCTTTTTTTTCCCTTTCTGATAGTTGCACCTTGGAATTTGATGTTTTAAAAACTAGCATATATTTGTTTTAAGAACATCAAATTTCTTTGGGGCAACAATGAGCCGCGAAAGTTCCTCGACAGAAACACCCTACTGTTTAATTAAACAGTAAAGAACTACCTTTGTAGTTTTGCCGGTATAAAGAAAAAAAGAAAAACGCGTGACCTGCATGTGCCCTGTAGTGTGATGTAAGCTCCTCTATAAAGACTTAAGAACTGACGAAGCATTTTTAGAGATCTGAAGACATTCTAAGAAGCGATTAAGAGTAATTTTCCTCTTTTCTTCCAGCATCATTTTGACCGGCGTGATGATCACGCCGGTCATAATGAGTTGAATTTCGCTCCCGCCGAAGTATTTTTTTCCCGCATTCCGCCGGCGGCAAGAGCTTCAGACAGGGTATACTGAACACGTTATCAATGCCACCGCAACTATTCTGACCTGTAACTACAAAGAATTACATGCATTCAGTTGTTGCTGATTTATAGGAATGATGGAATCATAGGAATGATGGAATCAGGAGAAAACTGTAGACTTTTGGGAAGCCAGTCTGAAGGCCCTTTACCCAGCACAACTGGAATAGAATGCAAGGTTTTCAAGAGAAGATGGTATGTTTTGTTTGTATTCACGGCAGAGGCGTTTATTTACAATCTTACATGGAATACATGGAGCCCGATTCAAGAGCCTTGCAAAGTTGCTTTCGGATGGACAGACTTTGACCTTCTTTTGCTGTCTTCATGGGCTTCAATCGCTCTTCTTGCCACTTCGTTCCCATTGACTTGGCTGATGGATTCAAAAGGTGCGTATTAAAATCATCAATCAACTTTGAGTTGGTAATTATAACGTTAAGACTACCAACTTTTATGGATCATATTATGTTGGCATTTCCATTGCATTTGTATTGAGACCTCACCGTCAACAGGTTAGCATGGGTGCCACTTGGGCTCATCTGAACGTTTAATCGGAGCGCTAGCTATCTGGGTATAATTTTTTATCAGAAATATTTTTGACAAGAATTTTAAGAGACTTAAGAATATGTTATTGATGAACGAACCTGAGGATGAGATTTTAAAAAGAATATAACTTTTTGTGTTGATATAATTATATGTTTTTAACTAAACTGTATACCATTCTTTCTTTCTCTCGAAGGATAAACTAGGCCAAAAAAGAAACAAAAGTTAGCAATTCTGAAAGAAGTTACGTGTGTCATACTAGTCTTGTAATTACTACTCCAATACATTCTAAAACGGGAATGTTATACGACTATAATCCAAAATCGTTGGAATATTTTCAGCGGAAGAAAACTAAGAATATTCAGCTTAGGCCGAAAAAAAACGGATGTTTTCTTTTTACAAAAATGGAGAACTGTGTTCAAGAAACACAGAAGAACACTGAAAACAAGGTGAATAAGGTTTAACTGGATGTTAGTCCAATCAGGTTTAACAGATTCTGTCACTCGAGTCGAAAGTTAACTACAGGCTCAGCCTCTAACTCAAACTCGAGATCGGGATTATCAGACACGAGATAATCCCGAGGACCGTGAGTCAAGGAAACACACAAAACAATTCATCAGTGGTGTGTTAATTCTTTTATCTTTATTTTCGGTTTTCTTTTTTCAATCTTGGGCGAGTTTTTAGGTAATTCCCTTGAAATTGTTCTACTATCAAACTTTTTTTGAAACTTGGCGTAATGAACATTCATGATATAAACATAATAAAAATGCAATAAAAAAATGGGGTCACCGTGCTTGTTTACGCGTCAGCAGGCTCTTAAAATGGGGTATTTTTCCTGGTTGCGCGTTAAAAGTTCGAATCACCTTCATACAGAATTAAATCTTGGTTACTTGAAAGGCACAAAATTTTGTCTTGAAAGTAAAGCTTCATTTATTGACATAAGCAGTATTGCTTCATTTAAGCCCTTTTTGATTGCCTAGTTGCGGGGATATTGCACTTTTTCGGACAGTTCCGTGATTAACCTGAAGTCCTGGCCTTGGCCAAAATACACCCAGTTGGGAACTATTTTCAAAAAAAAAAATCACGTTCTACTATCAAACTTTTTTCCTCTTCAAATATGTTCTTCATTAGACTATTCTTAGCAAATACCTGAAATAAAAATCGGGGGTCACCGTGCTCGTTTAAGAGAAAAGGAGAATTTATTCCGTTATCGAGCTTAGTTTGAGGGAAATCTCTTACGTTTTGCAAGTGCACGCGCTCATGTGCACGCGCTGATGACGCGAAAATCGTGCGCAGTAGGGATGCGCAATGCAATACTAAGGAATTACCTTAAGCATGTATGTAAAGTTATTCGTCTATGCTGCGAGCGACATTTACTGTCTTGGACCCGGTGGGTTTAGATCATCCCCGGGGGGGGGGGGGTGGGTACTCCCTATAATGGCCTATACGGGAGGCTCCGCCCGAAAGGGGTGCCTTTTTCAGGCTTCAGGTATATAAAAGGGTAGGGATTTCACAAGTTGAGGTATATAAAAGGGTAGGGAAATCGGTCATTTAGGCATTTAAAAGGGCCTTTAATTATAATATTTTGAATAGACGCCCCTTACGGCTGTATCAGTTTATTTATTAAGCACTACATGAAATTGAGAACAAGACTTCCCAAAGAAGGTATGTGAAAGGGGTACCTTTTTTCAATAAAAGGTTTTTCGGCTATCGCCTGATCTCGCCCTAAACCCAACTGAACCGGGAGCCTGTTTGGCAGGCTACTCCCTGTAGGAACTGTAGCCTACTTGTGTTCACTTTAGATAATGGGATATTTCTGTTGCAAAAGGACTGCACGTGCTCATATTACTCTTCCCAGTAGACCGCGACACGCCTCGAATTTTTTGCCGCCTTCAGAGTAACGTTTTGATGCCGAGAGTTTGTTTCAAACAATGACGTGGTATGTGTGGCGTTCATGACCTTTTCGGTGATCGTTCTTTCCACAGTGTTATCTTCAAGAGGAAAGCTTACCGGGCAGTTTCTTTTTTTCTTTTGCTCTGCGCCTAAAAAAAATTACCCCGAGTTAGTCCGATTCGTATTGTATACTTCTGCAGCTGATAAATAGCAGCCGATGCCCGACACAGTTTGTTCTATCGGCACGACAAACCAACACACTGGTAAGCGGATATTCCTCATGAAGACATAAAGGACGTGTTGTGATCTGAGCCATCGCTAATGAAATACGAAAACGTTCATGATGCCACGCAAATGAAAAAAGCTCTCACGTGAGTGCATTTCAATGTACCACGTGAATTTGCTTTGACAGGCGACACAAAAACAATAGCTCTTTTCACGAGTCTAAGCTTTGGCTCGTTTAACCATTCCAGCAATAAAACATCTAGCTCGTATGCGCAGACCAATAAGGCGGTATATAGTTAGTATCTTCAGACTCCGAATATGGGCTTGCACTCACATCGACACGGTGGATTACATCATGCAGTAAGGCAATTATTAAGAAAATATTTAACCGTTGAAAAGGGCATGAAATAACGGTAAATGATACACGGTCTACTGGAGAAGGGTCTTTGAACTTCTGTGCATTTGTACCTAGCGCTCGTTTGTCCACGGTGGACACCACAAGGTAATATGGGGCAGCATAGTGATTTATGTTGGAGTGTAACACAGTTAAAGCTTCATGTGCCTATGCATACATTGCAGATCGTCGTTTATTTAGTTCGTTGGTTTTAATAGTATACATCGACGAGCTTGGTGCTCCGTGACACGCGATATCACCTGAAGCACAGTTGCCTTAACATAGGCCTCGTGTAATCCTGAGCCCTGCATTCATAATCTTTCGCCAATCTGGTTAGAAAATTATAATACCAGTCACTGAAGTTTGGCCCATAGTTTACTGTGTAAAGCAGCGCACCGGCCTACGAGATGACTGCTGATCCGTGATGGTTCTTTGTTTGGCGGACGTGATGGCTTTACGCGCGTGACAACGGAACACTCTAGCTAGGGGGGAATTCAGCGTAGCATGGAGCTCTTGCAGGTAACAAATTGCTTTTCGGATACTACGGCAGACTGAAACAAATGAAATAGTAGATACGAGAACAAGGAAATTGTAGAAGCCAAGTGCAGGGCTAATGCTAAGAGTGGGCTGAATATCATGTTTAGTGGAGCTTAAGGACAATAGAACCCTTTTTCGCTATGTACATTTTGTTTTTCCCACTACAGATCATGTGATCATACTCAGGAGTATTTGATCCTTTTGTCGCCTTGTTTAATTAAAAAGGGTACATGCAGACATATTCATGCTTGCATGTACCCTTTTTAATGAGCAAAACAAAAAGAATCAAATCTCCTGAGTATCATCACATGATCTGTATTGGGAAACAAAATGTACAAGCGAAAAAGGTCTATTGGATCAGGTGTACTTGTGACATACCGGGGTGCAACGGGCGAATTTGGGCGACACTTCATCCACAACCTCGATCGTGTGACATCTCGGTCCCAACAGTAGGTCCGACCACGACTAATTTTTAATCGATGCATAGGAATTCGGTCGCCACTTTGCCGATAGACTGGTATTTTCTCGTCTTTTTTATTTTTTACCCCGAATTCCCTTTTCAACGCGCGGAGGGAATCGCGAAAGAACTGGACCAGTAAAACGGAAGACTTAAACTGGGTTAGGAGGGGGCCAAACCACACCCCCGCACCCCTGCACACTTCGCACTTCGCCTTCGCTCGGTTTTTTCCTTTCGCAATGCGTGACTAAAGAGGCTGTGAAAGTCTACTTTGGCCGACTTGTGTCAACCGACAATAGAGGATCACGATATAAGGAAAGTCGAAGGAGGACCGTATCGGATTGACATTGGACGGCGAGATGCCCTTAGTACACATGTGATCCAGAAAAGGATGACAACCTCTAGCAATTTTAGTTCAGTCCGCCATATTAATTAATTTCCGACTAGGAAAAGAAAGACAGGACGTTTTCAAGGATGAAGCTGCGCTAGTTAATAGTCCTGCCTAAGAAACTGCACGCTGGTTTTGAAATTTATTTTAAAGAGACAAAAAATGTGGAAGAAAGAGGCCATGGCCAGTATAAATAATATTGAAACGGTATAGCGGATTAGATGGCTATATTACGTTCTTGGATGAAAAAACCCTTCCCAAACACTAATTTACCTTTCACACGATAGCAATAATATTTCTCCTTGTAGTTTCTGTAACGTGAAAACACCTTGCTCTTTTAATAAGGTCGGAGAGTCTCTGTGCTTCTTACAACCGATTTTTGGCAGTGCGTGGCAAGGCCCTTCAATGTGATACGCATACTCACCTCGACTACAAATGATGAACATCTTTATATAACTGGGTCAGTTTGTTTGGGGGGGGGTCATGGCTTTCGGGGGGACAGTGGCCCTTGGTGCTCCACCCCCTGGGTATCTGGGAACATGGTAATCCCCCCCACGTGAACGAACAGACTGCCGACTGGCCATTGGTACTTTAGTTGGATTACTTTGGTATTGAAAAAAAAAAATTTGCGGCATTTGCAGTGGGAACCAGCCATGGTACCCGGTGTGGTTGCACAAACCAATGTCAGCAATGGGCGTCAATTTCCACAATAGAACTCAAGACCGGACAAAACTTGATTTAGAGAAAAACAGTTTTAGCACAATACACATATTTTGAACTTAGTTTATAGCCACAGTTTTTGTATTTTATGTGCACTCGTTTACTTTCCTGCAAGGCAGCCCTTCCCTCCCCCAGTCTGACGTCTTCAACACCTCATACAGAGAGCACCCCCAAAGCTCGCTAAAAAAAGTATAAAACCGCATTTCTTGTGTTGGCAAGATAACTATCTAATATTTGTGTTTTATTATGGTTGGATGTCGAATGCTGGGCGTTTTCCTGGGACAAGTTTCCTGTTTGCTGTTGTTGTCTTAAAACTTGTAAAAAACTGTTTCGTAAGGCCATGATTAGGTCTCTCTTCATGATTTGTACCAGTGCACCACTTGTCATTGAGTTAGGAGAGAGTGGACAATACCGCATTCAAGGCCCATATGGCCATCCGAACTAGCAATCATCCCTGCCATGTACTCCTCTCTTGATAGGGGACGCCCAATACATCAGAGGAACAATCCAGCATTCAGACCTTACTAACATTTACAACACACATGATGATGACAACCCGATCGCCCGATTAAGAGTACCGATTCCTCCTGAGATGATCCGGATCAGGATCAATGATTAAAACACGTTAAACTCGGATAAATCAAAAAGAACCAATAAATCCACACTGACGGGCGTAGATTCCAAGGTCTTAGGGACCATCCACTTTGGCTTCATTCCCTTGAGTAATGATCTAGATCAGGACAACGATCTAAGATCACTTGGATCAAATCGAAGGATCCAATGAATCACCTATGAATTCATTGCATTTTCTTTGAGAAACATGCTGCAAGTGTTATCTAACACATTTTATCTTTGGCTGCTTTTTTTCCTGGCAATGATCTAAAATAGGATCAAGATCCAAGATCACTTGGACCATGGTGAATCAAAAGAACCGTGAATCCATACAATTTAAAGCCAATTCGGTTTCTTTGATGCCCCATATCCAAGTGGTCTTGGACCTGGTCATCTATTCTGATTCAGATCATCCCAGAGGAACGCGCCATTTAGGGTTCCGCATGTAGGAAACTCGTGTTCAGGGCGTTTCCCTGGCTGGGCGGTGGGGTAAACGCCCTGGGAACGAGGTTTGGCATGTTGAGGTGCTATGCTGGGTACGCGAAGCGCCATTTAGATAAGCGCAGGGTTGCAGTATCTTGTGCACGAACAAAAACTCATCATCAGCAGACTCCAAATCTTCCGTCATTTACTTTAATGATACGAATAAACTTAATCAGTAACGGTTTGTATCAGTCAAACTTACCTGCCTACATCTATCCCATTCGGGCACTCCACTAACGGTGGAGGAAAGCAAGCCATCCAGAAGTTGACAGCCTCCAACATGAAACTTGTCAGAAAACGGCCCAGCATCGACATTCTAAACCCATATAAACACAAATATTAGAGCAGTTATCGTTGCAACCACAAGAACGGCGCGTTTTTATAACTTTTTTTAGCGAAGCTTTGGTGATCTCTGTATGAGGTGTTGAGAGGTCAGACTGGGAGAAGGGGGGCTGCAGGAAAGTAAACGAGTGGCACATAAAAATACAAAGACGTGCATAAAAACTAAGTTCAAAATATGTGTATTGTGCTAAAACTGTTTATCTATCAGTTTGTGTTAAGTCTGGAGTTCTATTGTGGAAATTGACGCCCATTGCTGACATTGGTTTGTGCAAACCACACCGGGTACCATGGTGGTTCCCACTGCAACTGCCGCAAATTTTTTTTTTTCAATACCAAAGTAATCACAACTAAAAGTACCAATGGCAGTCGCAGTCTGTTCGTTCACTGGGGGGGAACCCATGTTCCCAGATTACCAGGGGGTGGAGCACCAAGGGCCACTGTCCCCGAAAGCCATGACCCCCCCCCAAAAAAACTGACCAAGTTAATAAAAGCGTTTCTCAATTGTAGTCGAGGTGAGAAGGGTATAACATTGAAGGGCCTTGCCAAGCACTGCCAAAAATAGGTTGTAAGAAGCACAGAGACTCTCCGGACCTTATTAAAAGAGAGGGTGTCCACGTTACAGAAAACTACAAGGAAGAAATATTATTGCTTCGTTGTGGAAAGGTAAATTAGTGTTTGGGAAGGGTGTTTCATCCAAGAACGTAATATAGCCATCTAATCGCGTATACGTTTCAATATTTATTTATACTGGCCATGGCCTCTTTCTTCCACATTGTTTGTCGCCTTTAAAATAATTTCAAAACCAGCGCAAGTTTCTTAGGCAGGACTATTAACTAAAGCAGCTTCATCTTGAAAAACGTCTGTCTTCTTTCCTAGTCGGAATTAATGAATATGGCGGACTGAACTAAAATTTGCTAGAGGTTGTCATCATTTTCTGGATCACATGGGTACTAAGGGCATCGCCGTCCAATGTCAATCCGATACGGTCCTCCTTCGACTTCCTTATCGTATCCTCGATTGTCGGTTGACACAAGTCGGCGCAAAGTAGACTTTCACAAGCCTCTTTAGTCACGCATTGCGAAAGGAAAAACACCGAGTTTTTCTTTTTGAAGCGATCTGCAAGGCGAAGTGTGCAGGGTGCGGGTGGTGTGGTTGGCCCCCCCCTCTAAACCAGTTAAGTCTTCCGTTTTACTTTGGGCCAGTTCTTTCGCGACTCCCTCCGCGCGTTGAAAAGGGAATTCGGGGTAAAAAATAAAAAATACGAGAAAATAACAGTCTATCGGCCAAGTGGCGACCAATTCATAGGCATCGATTAAAAATTACCTAGTCGATGGTCGGACCTACTGTTGGGAACCGAGATGGTCACACGATCGAGTGTCGTCGGATTGAAGTGTTCGTCCCAAATATCGTACAGTTGGACCCCGGTATGTTCACAAGTACACCTGATCCAATAGACCTTTTTCGCTTGTACATTTTGTTTTACCAATACAGATCATGTGATGATACTCAGGAGATTTGATCTTTGTTTGTCATTAAAAAGGGTACATGCAAGCATGAATATGTCTGCATGTACCCTTTTTAATGAAACAAGACAAAGGATCAAATCTCCTGAGTATCATCACATGATCTGTATTGGGAAAACAAAATGTACAAGCGAAAAAAGGGTTCTATTGTCCTTAAGCTCCACTAAAACATGATATTCAGCCCACTCTAGCATTAGCCCTGCACTTAGGCTCTCTACAATTTTGCCTTTTGTTTCTCGTATCTAATTTGCTTTGTTCAGTCTGCCCGTAGTATCCGAAGAAGCAAAGTGTTAACTGCAAGAGCTCAGCTACGCTGGAATCCCCTAGCTAGATGCTGTCGTGGTCACGCAGCGTAAAGGCCATCAAACGGCGTCGCCAACAAAAGAAAAATCACGGCTATCAGCAGTATTTCGTATGGATGTGGCGCTGCTTTTACTACTTGGCAAAATTTACTTTTAATTCTAACCGGATATTGCGAAAAAGGATTAAATGCAGGGTCAAGTCACGACGCCAGAAGGCAATGCTCAGGTGAATCTCTGTCACGGAGACCAACGCATGTTACTATTAAACGCCCCCCCCCCCCCTCGAAATAAATAAACGACACGCAATGCTGCATAGGCCATGAAGCTTTAAAGGTTAACTACAAACATAATACTGCGCCCCATCCTTGTAGTGTCACGTGAAAACGAGCAGGCGAAAAACAAATACCTTCCCAGTAGACCGTGACATTCCGAATAGCCCTTTTCCGGTTAATTTTTCTTATTGCATACAAGTAATCAAGTGGATGTGAGGCAAACTTCGGTCTAAAAACTTACCAAAATAAGCCTTAATTGTCTCGCATACGAGCTAGATTTTATTGTAATGTAAAGAGCAAAGTTAACCGTGAAAAGAGCTATTGTTTTTGTCTCGCTTCAAAGCAAGCACGTGGTGTTACATTGAAAATGCACCACGTGAGAGCTTTTTTTCTTGCCGTGGCATCATGGACGTTTGCGTATTTGGCGTATGCTATTTCACAAAACACGTTTATCTTCAAGAGGAAAGATTACCATGGTTTTTGTCTGCATAGAAACGTCAGCATGGCTGCCTATTATCAGCTGAAGATAAAAATACGATCCAGGACTAACTCGGGTATTTTGCTTTAGGCGCAGAACGCACGGTATAGCTTTCCTCTTGAAGATAAAAACATGTGAAAGAACTTCACCCGAAAAGTAATGACGCCACACTACCACGTGATTAGTTTGAAAAACAAACACGTACTCTGATAAAGTGCGGCAAAAAATCGGAGTGTCACGCGGTCACTGGGAACAGTAATATCTACTGGCCGGTGCTCCTCCGTCTCTAATTCAAGGATGAAATCACCGGGGGGTATACTTTAACAAAGTTTAATCGGGATGCTCCGCCCCTGGAGTCCACCCTGTACCCTTTTAGATACCATTTTGGCAGAAAAGTACCACTTTTAGATACCTTTTATTGAAAAAAGGTACCTTTCACATCCTTACTTTAGGAAAGTCTTGTTGTCAATTTCATGTTAGTGCTTAATAGAAAACTGATACAGCCGTAAGGGGCGTCTCTATTGAAATATTATAGTTGAAGGACCCTTTTAAATGACTAACAGACCGATCCCTCCCGTTTTATAGACCACAACTTGTGAAAATTCCTTACCCTTTTACTATACCGAAGCCTGAAAAGGTACACCTTCAGGTTGGAGCCTCCCCGTAGCCTCCCCGTTATAGCCAACATAGGGAGTACCCACCCCCCCCCCCCGGGGATGAATCATAAACCACGGCGGGTCCAGAAAGGACAATGTCGCTCGCCAGCATAAGGACGAATGACTTACTTGCGATCGCTTAAGGGTAAATTCCTTTAGTATTGCATTGCGCATCCCTACTGCGCACGATTTTCGCGTCATCAGCGCGTGCACATGAGCGCGTGCACTTGCAAAACGTAAGAGATTTCCCTCAAACTAAGCTCGATAACGGAATAAATTCTCCTTTTCTCTTAAACGAGCACGGTGACCCCCGATTTTTATTTCAGGTATTTGCTAAGAATAGTCTAATGAAGAACATATTTGAAGAGGAAAAAAAGTTTGATAGTAGAACGTGATTTTTTTTTTGAAAATAGTTCCCAACTGGGTGTATTTTGGCCAAGGCCAGGACTTCAGGTTAATCACGGAACTGTCCGAAAAAGTGCAATATCCCCGCAACTAGGCAATCAAAAAGGGCTTAAATGAAGCAATACTGCTTATGTCAATAAATGAAGCTTTACTTTCAAGACAAAATTTTGTGCCTTTCAAGTAACCAAGATTTAATTCTGTATGAAGGTGATTCGAACTTTTAACGCGCAACCAGGAAAAATACCCCATTTTAAGAGCCTGCTGACGCGTAAACAAGCACGGTGACCCCATTTTTTTATTGCATTTTTATTATGTTTATATCATGAATGTTCATTACGCCAAGTTTCAAAAAAAGTTTGATAGTAGAACAATTTCAAGGGAATTACCTTAAAAAAACTCGCCCAAGATTGAAAAAAGGAAAACCGAAGATAAAGATAAAAGAATTAACAACCAATGATGAATTGTTTGTGGTTTCCGACTCACGGCCTCGGGATATCTCGGTCTGAATCACGATCTCGAGTTTGAGTTAAGCCGCTGAGCCTGTAGTTAAACTTTCGCACTCGGAGGACAGGAACTGTTAAACCTGATTGACTAAACCTCCGTTAAACCCGAGTCACTTGTTTTCAAGTGTTCTTCTGTGTCTTGAACACAGGTCTCACATTTTGTAAAAAAGAAAACATCGTTTTTTTCGGCTAAGCTGAATATTCTTAGGTTTTCTGCCGCTGAAAATATTCCAACGATTTTGGATTATAGTCGTATAACATTCCCGTTTTAGAATGTATTGGAGTAGTAATTACAAGACTAGTATGACACACGTAACTTCTTTCAGAATTGCTAACTTTTGTTTCTTTTTTGGCCTAGTTTATCCTTCGAGAGAAAGAAAGAATGGTATACAGTTTAGTTAAAAACATATAATTATATCAACACAAAAAGTTATATTCTTTTTAAAATCTCATCCTCAGGTTCGTTCATCAATAACATATTCTTAAGTCTCTTAAAATTCTTGTCAAAAATATTTCTGATAAAAAATTATACCCAGATAGCTAGCGCTCCGATTAAACGTTCAGATGAGCCCAAGTGGCACCCATGCTAACCTGTTGACGGTGAGGTCTCAATACAAATGCAATGGAAATGCCAACATAATATGATCCATAAAAGTTGGTAGTCTTAACGTTATAATTACCAACTCAAAGTTGATTGATGATTTTAATACGCACCTTTTGAATCCATCAGCCAAGTCAATGGGAACGAAGTGGCAAGAAGAGCGATTGAAGCCCATGAAGACAGCAAAAGAAGGTCAAAGTCTGTCCATCCGAAAGCAACTTTGCAAGGCTCTTGAATCGGGCTCCATGTATTCCATGTAAGATTGTAAATAAACGCCTCTGCCGTGAATACAAACAAAACATACCATCTTCTCTTGAAAACCTTGCATTCTATTCCAGTTGTGCTGGGTAAAGGGCCTTCAGACTGGCTTCCCAAAAGTCTACAGTTTTCTCCTGATTCCATCATCCTATGATTCCATCATTCCTATAAATCAGCAACAACTGAATGCATGTAATTCTTTGTAGTTACAGGTCAGAATAGTTGCGGTGGCATTGATAACGTGTTCAGTATACCCTGTCTGAAGCTCTTGCCGCCGGCGGAATGCGGGAAAAAAATACTTCGGCGGGAGCGAAATTCAACTCATTATGACCGGCGTGATCATCACGCCGGTCAAAATGATGCTGGAAGAAAAGAGGAAAATTACTCTTAATCGCTTCTTAGAATGTCTTCAGATCTCTAAAAATGCTTCGTCAGTTCTTAAGTCTTTATAGAGGAGCTTACATCACACTACAGGGCACATGCAGGTCACGCGTTTTTCTTTTTTTCTTTATACCGGCAAAACTACAAAGGTAGTTCTTTACTGTTTAATTAAACAGTAGGGTGTTTCTGTCGAGGAACTTTCGCGGCTCATTGTTGCCCCAAAGAAATTTGATGTTCTTAAAACAAATATATGCTAGTTTTTAAAACATCAAATTCCAAGGTGCAACTATCAGAAAGGGAAAAAAAAGGGTTATGGAACACCACCAGACAGTTGCCCGACCGCACAATGGCACCCCAGGTTGTTGGGCAACTGTTTGGAGTGTATCTACCAATTTTTAACTTCAAACTCTAATTTTAAAACAACACCAAATCTTCAAAATTTCCTATTTCCATAAATTTTACTAATCCTTTGAGAAAAACTATTTATTTCCAAATATACCTAAATATCACCAAAAAATTTACAAAACGACCCAAAACATAGATATGTGAAATGAGCATAGAGATTCTTGATTGCTTGAAACGTAAACGAGATATTTGCATTAAAAACATAATACCCAGCCAAAATACGGCTTTCATGCGGATCCCCGCCTAAGGCATGGAGCTGCATGGGTCAGCAGTTATTTTCCTAGAAAACGTCGGGGGGTGGTGTACCTTCTGACGCTTTGTTCATAACACCATAAACTCTTGGTAGACAAATACATCTTCTAAAGGGATTATTTTGAGATGTCAAACTTATGCAAATTAGGTCACGTGACTTGATACGGCCAAAAACCTGAGGACAAAAATTGACACCCTTTTAACCTGGGAAAGTTTCATTCTGCTACAACTGAAGCCTCAAAAGATAGACTACCCCTACCTTTTCGGTTGAATAACTGAAGCAACCTCACCCAGGGCCTTTTCCCTGGCTTGTGAAGGCCCTTGCCTTAATTTACTTGAGCGGATGAAGACATCACTAATTTCAACTAGAGTAGTTTTCATTTGAATGTCGAAAAGTAATTGTTTTTGCACTTTCTACGCCACATGATTGGCTTAAAAAGCTCACGCCAGTTTGTCATGCGTTCGCACGCATTTCACCGCGCTTTGCGTCAGCTACCTGTGATTACTTTGAGTTTTGATTGTTTCACTGTATTATCTGTGTTCTTTGTGACTGGCTAAAGTGATTACCTTGATATTGATTTTACGACACGCAATTAAAAATCTCACTATTCGATTGATTAATTGATAGACTGAATAACTAATTAATCAGTTAATTAGTTGCACAAGGTATATTTCTGTCCCATGTTGTTTGTCTACACACAAATAATTTATATAGTTTGTACTTTTAAAAGTGTTACTACGACGAAAATCTCATCTTTCCTATCTAAGCCAATTTGAATCATAAACAAGGAGTCTGTGCGAGAAGAAAAATGTTGTTTACTCTTTTCAAATATCACTTTTCGTTTCAGAGATATTCAAGTTTTTTTTAAAATATGCAAATTAGCCAAGTGATGACGTCATACGCTCAACCAACTTTGTTCAAATATGATGAAAAGAGATATCTCAGCCAATTTGTATCATGAATGTTTGATTCTTTGCAGTAAGAGTCTGCTAAATTTGCCCCACAATTTGACTCCAACAGTTCTGTCACCACGGCAACATACTGGGTTCCAAACCTCCCCCTTATTAAAAGCTTTTCTGGTCATCTTTGGCATTCCATTTTAATATTTGCTAACAGCACCTCATATGCCTGATCCAGCAAGCATATAAATATGTTAGCTTAAGCTTTTAGCCTTGTTTAATATTTTTCAAGCCGAAAATCGCATATTGAAATCAAGCAGGTGGGGACTGGAAAAGAGTGAGTTGCCATGGGAACGGAATTTTTATAGCTATAGGTGTCTTTCCTGTCGAACTATGAGCCTACTAAGTTTCAATGTTCTGCGCTGCAAATTCGCCAAGGTAGCTCTTTTTGTATATACTCAATACAATATATTTTACCCAGTTTTTAAACTTAAATATCTTCGGAACTACTGCAGATATTTTCAAACGGCAAACGGCGTTTTTATTTTTTCATGGAATTTTACCTGATATACTCAAAAAATAAAGGGGTAAAAATTTGATCATAGTACCACTTTAAAACTCCCATGTCACTCTGATTGTCGGTAGTAATATTCAGTAAACCACTACTTTCGCAAGGAAAAGAAACCAAACGACGGTTCCAAACATTACAAATACACAACGCATGGTCTAAAAAACGTAACTGCATTAGCTTGACGTTTCGTATGTTAAACCAGTACTTCTTTGCTACTTAGAAACCAGTGAATATAGTAAGGCTTGATTCTCACAGCACCATAATAATTGAAAAAATTAAACTCAATTACAAGTCTTCTAAGAACGTAAGTTGTATTTCTTAGGGTCGATAGGTGTGTTTAGATGAGAATATGTAAACACGGTTGTGATGTTTTAGATTCGCAATTGTTTTTCAAAATTATTTTATGAAATCTATAGAGCCCTTTTCCATGTTTACATAGCCTCGTCTAAACACTCGAGGAGGGGGGGGGGGGGGGGTGTAATAATTCCCTAGAGTTATGCAAACCCGAGACGTAGTCGAGGTTTTGCATAACTGTCTTTAATTCTTCAAACCCTCCTTATATTTAGAGGGGGCTATGTACACATGGAAAAAGTGCTCTATTGCTTACACTGTCATTATCAATAAACGCGTTTACTTTTGGATCTATGTTTTCATCTGAGTGTCTAACTCAAGGCGTGTGTACTTTTCTCGAAAACTTAACACGCCTATAACACCTACTCCGTAAACTGACGTTAACACCCAGTTCATTCCCTTGATGTCAGAGTGAGGCAGCATGAAAGCTATATCGAAGAACAATAACACCACATTGATCGCCTGAAATATAATACCACCAGCGATACCTTCGCCAATAGGATAGACGCATTCCACTGCAAGTTCGAACAACAGAGGCAATGTGCCATTGAAAACAAAACCACCAAAGATGATGGAGCTGTAAAGAAGTGGTTTTGTAGATGGCAAGATTCCTGCACAGGATAAACTGAAAACCAGTTGGGATATTGTTGAGAGAACCATGAGGAGTACCACAAACTCTTTAGTTCTTTTTTTGACGAAGTCAGCACACCTATAAATGAAAGTAGGTGTCAAACTTGCCTACAAGTATCCTCGGAATCAGAATGGGGAGATTTAGATATGACTTCTGGTTATTAACGCATAAAGTAGCTAGTAGTATTGCTTAGTTTCAAGCTTAAAGGAATGCTTCTCCATCGCAGGTCCCTCAATATTTCCCCGAGCAACAACATCTTGCTGCTTTGTGGAGAGAGGCACTACAAGGGTTAAGCATCTCGCTCAAGAGCACAAGGTAAATTACGAAACCCAGGGCTTGCACGTAGACCTCTGGGAACAATTATGTCAGTCATTAAACATTAGGACACTATGCTTCCCACTGTTTGCTGTTGTTTTTTCCTTAACCTGTAACAACTGCTCTTGTAAGCACCATGTATTAGGGTCTCCCTTTCATGATGTACCAGTGCAGATTTGTACACTTGGGTTAGGAGAGGTAGACAATGCCGCATTCAAGCCCAGCGGCCATCCGACTAGCAATCATCCCTGGCATTGCTACCCCTCCTGGCTAGGGGACGCCAATACATCAGAGGAACAACCCCAGCATTCAGCTTATTAACATTCACAACACAACATGATGATGATCACCCGATCGCCCGATTAAGAGTATATTCCTCTGGGATGATCCGGATCAGGATCAATGATCCAACGTAACTCGGATCAAATCAAAGGAACCAATAACTCCGCACTGATCGGGCATTCATTAGTTTCGTTGATGAACCATGATCCAAATGGTCTTAGGACTATTCCATTTTGGCTCCATTCACTTGGAATGATCTGGATCAGGATCAACGAACTAAGATCACTTGGATCAAATCGAAGGATCCAATGAATCCACTCTGGTTCGTTCATTTTCTTTGGTGAACCATGCTCCAAGTGGTCTCAACACTAGTCCTTTTTTGCTGCTTTTTCTTGACATGATCTAAATCAGGATCAGTGAGATCCAGGATCACTTGGACCATGGTGAATCAAAAGAACCGTGAATCTATCCACTTTACGCCATTCGGTTTCTATGATGCGCCATGATCCAAGTGGTCTTGGACCATGATCATCTATCCTGATTAAGATCATCCCAGAGGAACGCGCATTTAGGGTTCCGCATGTAGGGTAGCATGTCTGGGGTAGATAAGGGCCATCTTAGTATAAGCGCAGGAGTGAAACATCTTGTGCACTGACACAACTCATTATTCATTAAGTCATCGAACACATACTGCCCCTCTATTTTCCAAACTGAGAATTTTAGACATCTTCCAAATCAATACCCTTGAAATTGCTAAATTCATGTTCCCCTACCACAATAATCTACTGCCTCCACTCTTCCTCAATCTTTTTATGACAAACAGTCAAGTCCATAGATATGACACGAGAACAGCCGGTAGTTATCGCGTGCATTCCTGTCGCAAGAACATCAAGAAATTCACAATTCTTTACCAAGGACCTAGGGTCTGGAACTGTCTTCCTGCCTCTATTACCAATTTGTCAAGCTTTTCTACCTTTAAGAACAAAGTACTAGAGTTTTTGTTAAAATAGTTTCTGAGTTAGTTTCTGCCGCACTACTTCGCAGCCTTTATCTCATTTAATCTTGTGATGTCGAGGTGTGATCCCTCCTATAAGCCTGGTGGTTTCCTGAGGTCTCCTCGCCTAACACCCTACATGTTGTATTTTTAAATTTTGTTATATTTAAAGGCAAATAAATGATAATGATGATGATGATTATCAGCATGACTCCAACTCTTCAGATCATCCCAAAGGAACGCGCATTTAAGGGTCCGCATGTAGGCAGTCTTTTTTCCAGGGCGTTGGCTGGGGGCGGGGGAGAACGCCCTGGGAACGAGGTTGGCATGTAGGGTGCCATGCCTGGGATAGCGAAGCGCCATCTTAGTATAAGCGCAGGGGTGAAGTACCGTGTGCACTAACACAACTTATTATCGGCATGACTCCAACTCTTCCGTCATTTCCTTCAATGATACGAATAAATTAATCAGTAACGGTTTTGTATTCAATATTACCTGCCTACTATTATCCCAGAAGCCACTCCAGCTAACGTGGAGGAACAGCCAAGCCATCCAGCAGTGACAGCATCCACATGAAACTTGTCCAGGAAAACGTCCAGCATCGACATCCAACCATAATAAACACCAAATATTAGAGCAGTTATCGTTGTCAACAACAAGAACTGGCGGTTTTTTACAACTTTTTTTAGCGAAGCTTTGGTGCTCTCTGTATGAAGTATTGAAGAGGTCAGACTGGGAGGAAGGGGCGGCCTTGCAGGAAAGTAAACGAGTGCACAAAAAAACACGGCTGCACATAAACCAAGTTCAAAATATGTGTATTGTAATATCTGGTGATCTACCAGTTTTGTTAGGTTTTGAGTTCTATTAGAAATTGACGCATTGCTGACATTGGTTTGTGCAACCACACCGGGTACCATGGCTGGTCCCACTGCAAATGCCGCAGCAATACCAAAGTATCCGGCTAAAGTGCCAATGGCAGTCGCAGTTGTACGTTCACTTGGAGGAAACCATGTGGCAGATACCAGGGGTGGAGCACCAAGGGCCACTGTCCCCGAAGCCATGCAAAAGAACTGACCCAAGTTAATCAAAACTGTTCTCATTGTTGTGTCGTGAGATGGTATAACTTGAAGGCCCTTGCCGAGCACTGTCAGAAAGGTTGTAAGAAGCACAGAGACTCTCAGACCTATAATTAAAGAGAGGTGTTTCACGTTACAGAACTACAAGGAGAAATAGCATTGCTTCGAGTGAAAGTAAATTAGTGTTTGGGCAGGCTTTTCATCCAAAAACGGAATATAGCAATCTAATCGCTATACGCTCTATACGTTTCAATATTTATTTATACTGGCCCGAGCTCTGTCTTGAAGCATTCTTTTTTGTCTCCTTTGTTTCCTGGTCGGAATTAATTAATATGGCGAAGAACTAAAATTGCTAGAGGCATTTTCTGGATCACATGTGTACTAAAGGCATCCGCCGTCCAATGTTAATCGATACGGTCTTCCTTCAACTTCCTTATCGATCCTCTACTGTCGTTTGAAAGACTTTCACAGCCTCTCTCGCTCATGGGAGAGGAAAAGCGAGCGAAGCGAGTGCAAAGTGTGCAGGGGTGGGAGGTGTGGTTCGGCACCCTCTAGGTCTGGCGTCCAGTTCTCTCGCGATTCCCTCCGCGCGTTGAACGATCGAATAAAAATACGAGAAATAACAGTCTATCGGCCAAGTGTTAACCAATTCATATGCATCGATTAAAAATTAGTCGATGGTCGACCTACTGTTGACCGATATTGGATCGAGGTGTCGATGAAGTGTCGCTCGAATATCCACAGTTGACCGCGGATGTCACAAGTACACGTGATCCAATTGTCTTAAGCTCCACTAAACTTGATATTCAGCCCACTCTAGCATTAGAATGCACGTAGGCATCTACAATTTCCTTTGTTTCTCGTATCTACTATTTTCTTTGTTTCAGTCCGCCCGCAGTATCCGAAAAGCGAAGTTGTTAAATGTAATGTACCAGTCAATTCCAAAACCGCCCATCCCCCCTCCGGGGAATCCCCGGGCATTTGACTCGCGTTAAGCTCCGTACAGTGGGGAATTTGACCCAAATGAGGCCCGCCCGATGGGGCATTTGACTTTCCTGTCAAAACGTCCGTCAGCGGTCGGAAACAAACGGATTTCGCAATTCTTTGATTCATACATACATACATATATACTTTATTGACTTTCCCCAAGGGGGCTTTTCAAAGACAATATTTAGCAATTATTGAATGAGGCGGAGTAGGATATGAAGAATTCTGCAGATCAAGGAGGGTGTTATCCACAGAGGCCGAAGGCCGAGGTCGATAACACCCTCCGAGATCTGCAGAATTCTTCATATCCTACGAAAGCCGAATTCAATAATTGCTTTATTATTCATTCAAAATATTTCCTCGTTCTTAAAGGAGTTTCGCTATTTCGCTCTTTGTTTTTCCGCTCACCAAAAATAACACAATCTCGTCCCAGGTTTTCTCGGTCAACGGTTCAATAATTTTCAGCGGGCTGCACTTTTGACGTCATTGGTTCAATAACTTTCAGCGGGCTGCACTTTTGACGTCATTGGTTCAATAATTTTCAGCGGGCTGCACTTTCGACGTCATTGATTCAATATGACGAAGATTCTTTCCAAATTTGGTGAACAGCAGCGTGTGGTTTTAACCAATCAGAAACGAGGAAATATTTTGAATGAATAATAATCCTATTTACAATAAAAAATAAGAATAAGGTTGTAAAAGCACGTAAGCTGCCGGGTCATTGCTCTTGTCGGTTCCACGTGGGTTTTTCTGTTGTTGTCGTTTTAAATAGTTATATCGTGAAATATGCCTTTGTTTAAAGCGTGGAGCGTAGAAAAGCTAAACAAGAAATTCGTAGTGGCTGAAAATTTTGCAGAGAACTTGTTTCTATAGGTAATTCGATTCTGTTTATTTCCAAGGGTAAGCGGTTCTGTTTTCCCTGGAGGGTGGGGGATTTGACCCTCTTTGAAGCTCTAACGAGTGAGGCATTTGACCGTCTGAACTGGCAATATAGCGGGGAATTTGACCAAATTTTTTCAAAAAAGTCAAATGCCCCGGGGTTTGCTCGGGGGGGGGGGGGGGGGATGGCGGTTTTGGAATTGACCGGTACATAACGGCTCCATGCTATGCGGGAATCCCCCTAGCTAGAGTGTCACGCAACGTAAAGGCCATCAAACGGTCGCCAACAAAGAAGACACGGATCAGAAGTATTTCGTAGGCTATGCGCTGATTTACTACTTGTAAATTTACTGTTTTATTTCTAACCGATTGCGAAGGAAAAAATGCAGGTCAAGTTCACGAACCAGTAGACAATGAATCTCTTGTCACCTGTGAATCTCTTGTCACGAGCCCAACGCATGTTACTATTGAAACCAACGAAATAAATAAACGACACGCAATGTATGCATAGGCCATGAAGCTTTACAATGTTAACTAAAAACATAAGACTGCTGCCCCATCCTTGTGGTGTCACATGGAAACGAGCCAGGCGAAAACAAATACCCTTCCCAGTAGACCGTGGCATTCCCAATAGCCCTTTTCACGGTTAGTTTTTCTTATTTGCATTATGCATCAGTCAATTCCAGCAGTGCCCATCCCCCTCCCCCCCCGGGCTAACCCCCGGGCATTAGCATTTTTTTAAAAAAATTGGGCAAATTCCCCGGGGTGGGGACACATAAGCTGTCTAAATGCCCCGGGGTGGGGACGAAGAAAGAGGGCAAATGCCCTGCCCCCGGGATCGTCGCCTTCCAAGACTTCCAACACTTCTGCAGTTTTTTATTAACCAGTGAGTAAAACGGTCAACTGTTCAGTATTTTAATGCAATGGTATTAAAGACTTCAAGGACAACAGTACGTGCTATTTTATTCTGATTATATTTATTTCTTTATATTTTGTTTTTAACAAAATTTTTATAACTTTTTTTTATATTTTTGTTTTTCACCTTGTCGCTGTAAAGAATCAAGACATTTTAAATGATGATGCATCGCATTTTAAGCTCGCAAGATCTGTGTTGAAGATCGCATCATTTAAATTTGCAAACCTTCAGTATTTTCATTCCACTTTCATGAATTTAAAAATTGTTAGGCTAGTTTTGAATGCGAAATGCGAAATAGTCGTTCACGCAGTGTTCACGTCAGTGATTGTTTTGTGATAGACAAAATATAGTTCACCTTGTCGCTTATATTTATATGCTTACAAGTAATGAAGAAATATCTAAAATTGAGAAAACATACCTTAAAAAACATCGACAGGTTTTTCTAGTCCCTGGCAGACAAGCCAGTCTTTGACAAAGGCCTCGTCCTTCTTGATAAACTCATCCATCTTTTGAAAACACGTGTGTCAAATGCCGGGGGTCGCCCCCGGGGTATGCTAATGCCCAGCCCCCGGGCCGCGATAAAATTTGCTAATGCCCCACCACCCGGGACTGACAACGGCGAGCAAATGCCCCACGGTTGCACGGGGGGTGGGGGGGGATGGGCACACGCTGGAATTGATTGATGCATTACAATGTAATCCAACGTAGATGCGAGGCAATTTTCGGGCTAAAACTACAGAATAGCTCGAAAATTGCCTCGCATACGTGCTAGATTTTATTGTTATGCAAAATGAGCAAAGTTAAACCGTGAAAAGAAGCTATTGTTTTGTCACCTCAAACCAATCACGTGGTACATTGAAATGCACCACGTGGAGGGCTTTTTTCTAGCGGCATCATGACTTTTTCGAATTTTGTGATGTTCATTCACAACATGTTTATCTTCAAGAGGAAAGCTTACCGTGGCTTTTGTCCGCCATCGAACTGTCACCATGGCCGCTATTTTATGAGCTGAAAATAAAATACGATCAGGACTAATTCAGAGGAATTTTTTTTTAGGCGCAAAACGCCCGGTAAGCTTTCCTCTTGAAGATAAACATGTTGTGAATGAACATCACGTAGTACGAAAAAGTTATGAC
>JAHPZR010009379.1:0-10056 GCA_019787425.1 Platygyra sinensis | reverse complement strand
AAGCTCTATTTATATACGTTGTTATAGTATTGGTTGGGTGTATGTCATTATCAGTCATCTCATCCTCAGTGTGATACTAAGAAGACAAAAAATCTATCTTAGTATCACACTGAGGATGAGATGACTGATAATGACATACACCCAACCCAATACTATACAACGTATATAAATAGAGCTTTCTTAGCCAATTTGCGGCACTGACCATAGAAACTTGGTAGGCTAAAGAAAACACAACTACGGCTATAAACAGTTTGTTCCCATGCCAACTCACTCTTTTACAGTGCCCATTAACTTGATTTCAATATGTGAGTGGTTTTTACCTCAAAAAACGTTCAAAAAGGCCACAAAGTCAGGCTAACATATTTATATGCTTGTTGGATCACGAGGAAAGCATTTACGAATATGAAAATGAAACGCTAAAGGTCACCAGAAATGCCTTTAACATTGGGGAGGTCTGGAATCCAGTGTGTTGCCATGGTAACAAAACTGTTAAGCTCAATTTTTGGAACACATTTAATAGAATCAAACATTCCTGATACAAATGCTTGACTGCTCAGATGATGAAAGTTTGCTAATTAGCCCTAAAGATCTCGATTCCTAGGAATCTTTCTTGTTGAAGGCGGCTACAGTTAGAAATCTTAAGGTATTGCTTCATTTAGCAGAGAATGGCAAGGAAGGAGAAATCCCCATGTCAGTTATCTTCCGAAATGCCGTAGTCTATTTACATTGGAGAGGGACTTGGAGTGCATTTCTCAAACAACGACGGCTGCTTCACAATTTCCTGAATTTGATATGGAAAGCGAAAAGCAAAGACCGCTTCGGGAAAAACCAAGCAGGAGCAGAACGTATTCGAAAATTCACTACTTGCACAATACCACAATGCACCTCTTTAACCCCCCAAAAATTTTGCATACTCATTGTTTGCAATTTCTCCAGGGACATGAACATGTCCCAAGAGTAATCTAAAACAATGCCCATGCAAATTTTTGACGGGTAAAAGAGATCCTTCGACTCAGTGTGTTGACTTGCGCGAAGATACCCGATTAGAAAAGCTTCTATTGCTGCAGGTGATAGCATAATTATAGGCCCTCATCTCGTGATTTGGTAGCAGCTGAAGCATGGTACCATGGTCAGTGCTGTCGAGATTATACCTGACCTGATAAGGCATGCAAGCATTCAGACTTGGATGATGAGCCTGACCGGAATGAAACCAGTTACTGTAATTGTCTCGAGCTTATGACAAACTGTTTGAGTTTACTCGAGTAGGTTTATTAGTAAATCCCAGGCTTGTTAAGATGGTTGATCTGAGAGAGAAGCTGATGATCTACATGTGATCAATGGGCGCTACTGATATATGCGAATCAACGAAAAAAAAAAAACATTTTCGCAGAGATTCTTCGATTTTCCACTCTCCTAACTGGCAACACAGAAATCATAACGGAATATCCTCGTCGTGTCCAGCGACTTGTTAACTCTTCTGGGCAGGACATCATATTCGGGGTAACTGGAGGAAGACAGAAGCCCCCAAAGCAAATATACTGCCACCGTAGGCAGTAAAAACTTTGACTAACGCTGTTGAACTTATTCGGATGTTAAACCGACGTGGGCATGGGATCGCGTATTCTAAAATTGAAGAAATAAACACTGCCCTTTGGCTACAAAAAATGGCCTTGACACCTGATAATGAGGATACTTTGCCTGAAAATCTTCAGGCCTATGTCAACACAGCGCTTGCGTAGGATAACATTGATAGACTAGAAGCGACCCTTCTGGAGCGGGAAAATCGCATCAAGTGTATTAAGGAAAGGGTCTCTATATTTTGGAGGGGGTGGTGTAATTTAAAATGCATCTAAGCTATCGCTTATAAACTTGCATAGGGTGAAGTATTTGAAAGAAGGTTTTTTTTTGGTTTCAACAACTTTGCTCATTTGTCACGTGACTTACCACGCCAAGTTGTTTATATAAATTGGAATCCAAATTTACAATAGTTTGCAGTTTTAATCCTTGACTAATTTTGTTTCATACTAATGGCTATAACCACCAAGTTTAGACAATTAAACGGGGTTTGAAAGATTTATTTCTTTTGTTACAATTACAACGCATATCCATTGGAGAGGGACTGGGTCTAAGAAAAAATTGGAAATAATGACTAAAGAAAAAAACATTTTCAAAATCCCCGTTTAGAACAACGTATAACCAGGTAAGGCAAAGGTTTTGCACGCAAAAACGAGAGTTTTCTAGTACATTTACATCTTGTAACTTAAATGATTATATTTCTTTCAATTAAGGGCGTGGTTAATCACGTGACCACTTAAGTCGATTACATTGTCAGAAAAAAATCATTTTAGACAAAAATAAATAATAAGAAGCCAATATTTTAGGGAAAAGACTAAATTTAAAAAAAATGTCTAAAACATTACACTTAAAGTGGTATGATACCCTAAAATATGGTGATTTTCATGAGAAGCTCGATTTTTGGAAAATACAAGATTTAAGACCCTTGAACACTTGTCGAAAACATTTTGAAGTGATCTTGCTAATTTTCCTCTAGATGAGTGCGAAATTTAAGGAAAGTACACAGTGGTATAAGTCTTTTTTAACCAGCAACGGCCATAGCAACGCTTGTTTACCATAAGAAAGTGGCCAAAACTATCGATTAGTCTTAACATATATAAACGAAACTTTGTAGAAAAGCTTTGACGACATGCACAATTAGATTGGCATAATTAGTTGTTAAAGGTCTTGCCTCGAATCACCATCACAGGCCATTCTTTTCTCTTATGAAAAGAAATATTTCCTAAAACTGTAGAAACTTTATACAAAATAGAACACCCATTCTACCTCCTCTCCCGAGATCCAATCTAACCGCCCCGCCGGTTATTTGTGGCTGTTAAATGCTTAATACATCTTGTAAGAAACTTTAAGTGCATTTTTCTCAAATGTGTATTTTGTACCGACTGACTTCACGCCAAACTTTCTTCTTTGTAAGATATCAGGGTAAAATTCCTGAAACTTACGCTAATGAAACATCTATAGTGTCGTAATGCAATAAGCCTAAAAAAAATCATAACATTTTAACTTTTGTCACGTGATAAGGGGTGATTTGTCCAATGAGCGTGGTATGAAATGAGGTTATTTCATTAAAAAAAAAGCCTATAAAAAAAACACAGAAAAGAAGAACTAACTGTCAAACCTTAGGTTCATTGCGGCACCTGGAATTGATCAAGCTAGGCCGACAAGGACAAAAAAAAGCATTGATCGTTCAGTAATCTCGGTTGTCCCTCCGTACAACGCTCCGGTCCACGCGCGAGAACGTTCGTCTAGGTAACAGATAAAGAGATCTTGGAGGAAGTAAGAAAGAAAATTTTCTTTGGTTTCTAGTGCGACTTCATGCAAAAGAGAAGCGGAAAGCCAGTGGCTGGACAAGATTCAATATTTCCGTTCGTAACAAGGTTCAACCATGTAAAATTGATGATGTCGATGCTCGAAGGAAGCTGGATCAATCCCTCTAAAGGCAAAGAGCAAGACCTAGTTTGTCTATCCAGTGGCAAGCTCGTAACTCCTAAGATAGATAAAAATCTTCAGGTAGAGGCTTTCGGAGAGAAGGCCTATAAGACGTTTTCTAAGGACCGGCTTGAATCTGATCCACCTAATAAGAAATTCAACGAGAAAACTTAAACTCAAAACATTTGATGATCTCTCAAAGAAGATGAAAGGACAGAAAGGAGCAAACAAAGAAGTAATCATTAAAGCGAATCGTGCGCTGAGATGAATGATGCACTGTGCCACCCTCACGGACCCATACCCTGGGCCCTTGCTTCCGCCGATGGGTCGCTGAGGAAAACCAACAAAGCATCACTTTTTAATATACAGCAGCCGACATGGTTTGGCAGCCGTGCGCGCGTATTATAGGGACCTTACGCAAAACACGACGGCAACGGCAACGAGAACGTCACCAAACAAAAGGTTTAATGTGCAGAACAATAGCTGTGCACGTGCATCATAACTCTTTGTACATTTCTATGCAGTCTCCTGCAAAACGACAGCGTGAAATGACCAAATTCAGCGTTGTTTGGAGAACGTGAACCACAACGGCTAATTTTTCGTATTTCTCTTTGGAACCAAACGCATTCGTAATACATTCAGCTGAGGCATGTTTCAATAACAACAAACACACTGAATAGATCTTAATATATGCGAAATTTCAAAGTAAAATAAAAACATTTTTTATTAGGCGTCGTCCTCGCCGTCGCCGTCGTATATGCGTAAGGTCCCTATTGACGGAATGACAATGCTCTAGAGCATAACAAGCGACCAGAAACATTTGCTGAAGTAGCTGACAGTTTCATGTTTATGATCTTGAATGAAGGAATAGATAGCCAGCGTATTGACGTTTTTTGACGTTTACAGAGATAATTTGATCAAGAACCCCAGGAGAGTAAAGAGAGGCTCAAAAAACGGCCATGAATTCAGAAACATTAAGGGAGACCACAAGATTCCTGTCCAATTCTAAACAATTATCGGATGAGGATTTTGTGATATCCAGAATAATCAAGGTCGAGGTACGGGTTATCAGCCGAAGCCGAAGGCTGAGGCTGATAACCATTACCGAGACCTTGATTATTCTGGATATCGCAAAAACCGAATCTAATAATTGTTTTATTATACATTGAACGCATAAACTTGGTAGTCATGTTTCTGCTTCTTTACTGAGGTAAGCAACACGAGTGGCGCGAAGTTGACATGATTACCCTTGGAAATCATGCACTGCGGTCATACATGACATGATTACCCGTGACCTTGACATGATTATTGTATAATCTGCAGTTATAACGTCACGGGCGCTGATTTCGAAAATTCACTGTACGCTTTCGGCCAATCAGAAAAGAGTTAGAGAGTTCAATGTATAATAACAAAAATAAATCGATCCTGATCAAATTCATTACATAGGAGTGGCAAAATGAGAAGCTTAGAGAGAGGCTCGCTAAAATGACATTTTTTTTTTAACCACCGAAAAATTACTGCTATGAAGTCTCCTCTATGGGAATGAAAACCAGGGAAGAAATAAGATCGACGCAAGAAGAGGCAGATACCAGAGTGTTTCCCCATGCGGCACATGCAGCAGCCGCAGGATACAGAGCTGTAGTTATTACGTCAGGGTCGGATTGTTCAAAGCCTGATTAAGCTAACCCAGGATTAGCGAGAATTTTGATTTCAGTTTTGTAACTTTTTGGTGAGGTGTTCTGTTTATATTGTCTGCCCTGCAGTTTTAGGCTGTAGTAATCTCAAGTTACAACAAACGTTAGAAGATAAAAACATTTTTAAAAAGGAAAAAATAATGCGGCAGTTAACGTTTAATCCTGGGTTAACGTTAACCGGCATTCGAACCCGGTCCTGAGGATACTAATGTGTATTTGTACTCTCTTTGGCCTTTAAAGGCCTCATCTCATGTCCTACGTTTGGCAAACGCAGTCAACAGACTCGAACAGCATACATAGATGGCTAAAGAATCGTTTAAATGCTGGGGTCAGAACTGTGTAGATCTCTCCCTGGTCTCCACGACTTCACCGGCTGCGACAGTGTCAGTGCTTTTTCGGGAAAGGGCAAGGTAACAACTTTGAAGCTTTCTAAACAAAACAAGTCATTTTTATAGTATTTTATTATTTTAACACTTACATTTTAGCGCTAGTAATTGCATATTTTATCCGGCGTTGAACATTCACATGCCCTAATTTGTATTTATATATATCTGTTTCATTCGTTTTATCTACAACTTGAAAATGATCTCAGAGAGATCGAAAATGTCGGTTTTTTTTTATCGCTAGTTTTTATTCTGAAATGTGTTTCAAAAAAACGTAACTACTTATAGGAAGCACAATACGGAAAAAATGAAGGAAAGTTCCACGTAAACAGCTTGGCGTGATTAGAGTCAGTCTACGTGTTAAGAGAACGCTTGATGTGCTTGTAGACGAAGTAATCGAGCTGGCTGTTACATTTCTTCGGAACTTTGAAAAGGTGGTCAGTCTTTGTTCTCTGATTGCCACGCTGTGTTTCAAGGCGTTTTTCGATGGCTAAGTAACGTATTCACTTATGCGTTGATGCTAGTGTCGGGAAGTGAACAAGTGTTCAAAGCGTTCATTCAGAGGAAAAAAGGATAAAACCACTTGTCTGAACAAATAACATTTCTTTCTCAAAGTTGAATTTTCATTATCTTGTTTTATTTTGAAAATTCAGATCAGTTCAATCTCTTTTTGTAGACATTCCTGAGTTTCCATCACTGGAAAAGTTGAAAATTTACAGAGTATGTAATAACATGATATTAACATGTAAATCATTAAAAATAGACTGTAAAGATTAATTTACATGATTTTTCCCCATTTACATGTTTGTGGAGTTCCATGTAAAAAACATGTAAATATTTCCAGTGAAACAGGTAAATAATGGAGGTAACACTGTAAATTTATCTAAGGAAAGGGACAAGATCATGTAAATGACATGTAAATTGTTCCTGCGAATACCGTAAATAGCATGTAAATTTCTTGTGATTTGACCATGAAACCCGGAAATAACATGTAAATTTCATACAGGGAGAATGGCAAGTCACTGTAAATAACATGTAAATCAAAAAAGGGAGGTTGTAAATATAATGTAAATCGATGAAGGGAACCTGTAAAAAACATGCACATTGATAAATAAAGCCTGTAAAAACTTGTAAATCGAAAAAGGGAGCCTGTAAATAACATGTAAATCGAAAAGGGGAGCTTGTAAATAAGAAGTAAATCGAAGAAGGGAGCCTGTTAAATAACATGTAAATCGAAAACGGGAGCCTGTAAACAACATGTAAATAGAGAAAGGGAGCCTGTAAAATAACACGTGCAAACCTGCTGAAATCAGTCACATGGGAATGATGCAAGTCTCATTCAACTTCCAATATGGCAAAAGTGATCCTCATTTGATTATTCAGCTTTTGAATGAGTTTACAAGATGGTAAAGCCTGCAGCAATTCAGCAAATAATTAATATATAGTAGAACAACAGGATTTCATAACACTTCAAAAATACAGGCAAACCAAAACTGTGGACGAAACTGCGTAATTTGACAACATTCGACACTTATGGCTGCTACGTACGTGACAGGTTTGGAATGTTGTTCAAGGAGCGAAGCGTGAAACAATAGTGTCTTTAAAAGCAATTTATAAGGTGCTGGAAAACAACTTTGTATGAAAATGTGACACGCTACCCAACCAAAAAATGAATACATTTATTTAGAAGAAACCGGCTCAACAAATACTTCTGATCGTGGGGGACACTTATGGCCCAGCCATCAAATTTTAATGGACAAGTCATCACTCAAAGGGGAGAATGTCACAAGTACGTGCTATGGCTCAAACCCTGCCAAAGTTAATAAATTATTTTATTACATGGCTGTGTCTCACTAGGACTGGGAGCTACTGAATTCATGAATTTGATTGACTAAAATCAATATTGACAGCCGTGAAGATTTTAGATCTAGCCTGATTACATTTATGATGAAAAAGTTTCAAACTGAAATACAAATATTGATTATTTTCGTCTCAAAATATTTGTGGAAGTGCCAAAAAAACCTGAAAAAAAAAAAAAAAACCTAAAGAGGACAAGCAAATTTCACATATTTAAGTTCAGCTCATCACAGTTCACAAGAAATACGTCAGCTAGTAAAACCAGTTACATTAGTTCAATATCAGTTTTCTTGTTTGCTTATAATTAACATCTTATTAACCGAGCTTAGTCTGCATGAGTGAATCTTGACCTTAGTTGTGTGTAGAGACCTATTACAGCAACGTCCGTCAAGATTCTCCCACACATGTATGGATTAATCCTGCTCGGTTAATAAGAACTAAGTTCTGGTACTACATAATTGTAAAGAAAAAAGTGTTAAAGGTCTCCATGTTAGAGTGTAATGCACCAGGCTCCTTATAGTCACAAGTACTGTAGACTTCTCAGTTGTTTCTTTATTCCTTCTAAAGTATCAAAAACCAAGGATTATGCATGTCTTGACCACTCTCAATTTTACTTCATCCTACAAGCAAAACAAAACATTTTGTTAAATATGTAAGTTACATTTGTGTCAAAGAGGCTTTTAGCTGGATGGGCAACCACATATCCTATGGATGGCCATTTTCTATAAAAAGGCATTTCATTTTTGATATGGTGCCTAATAAATTGCTCATTTGAGTAGGCCCTATAGCACACTTTGGATGGCCACTATTCAAATTCTTGCTACATGTAAAAGCCTGTTTGTGTACGATTCAGCAGATTCTGCATGTATGATAACAATCACCAAATGTTACACTGGAGTTATTATTTTGTTTATCATCATTCCAATTTTTGTGACCTTTGAAATCAAACTGCTGACAGCAAGGTTACATGTACAGTTCATTACAACTTCACGCCGCTTTAAATGTGTCTTTCTGAAATGGCTTACACCTCTGGATGTTGTAGCTTGAAGGCTCAGTTTATTCCTTTGGGCATTGCTTTCGGTAGCATCCGAAAGCGTCTCAAGTAACTTCGGTTTTATTCGGTTTGAAAAAGGTGAGATATTTTGGAAAGAGACCTCAAAGAGAATTCAAAAGACTGGAACAATGCTACAATTAAGGGACCATGGGCGAACTGACTTGTGAACGTATCCTTTTGTTCGCGATGTGTGAATGATTATGAAGTAATCCGAAGTAATCATCGCAGACATTTTATAGATTTGGCTTCTTCGCAATGTATTTTCAAATTTTGTGAGCTTAAGCTTGTGTATTTTTGAATACAGATCATATCGAGAGCTTTAAAAAGAGATCTTGAACGAGTTGTTTTGGTCACGGAACGCCAAAATTAGATTTTTTCGTAGAGCGGCCGCCATAGTTAATTTATTCGTAAACACGTTCCGATGCGTGGTGAATGCCCAGATCACGTAATGGATTTGAACTTTTCCTTTGACCACAACTTTTTTCTTTCTTTGCTCAATAAAGAAAGTTCAATTAAAATTCCTTGATTTATATTTGTTTAATAAAAACTCAGCGAGTTTTATCATTTTCCTTCATGTAGCCACGTTCCCGCGCGTAAGTGGAAATTCCGACAGCGGCGGCGTGTAACTTGTTATTAGTTTTTGTATTTTTTTATATTTTTCCCAAAAAACTCAGCGCGTGTTATAATTTTACTCCATGCAGCCACGTTTAGCCCCGCTCGTAAGTGGAAATTTCGACAATCGTGGCGTGTAACTTGTTAAGTTTTTTATTTTACGATAAACAATCGAGGCTTTTTTTATCGTGTATATATTTGTTTTCGGTTTCGATTCGAGTGAGTGCACTTCCGTCAAAAAGATTTTACGCAGGGAATGTTAAAGCAAAGGCAACGAGAAACGAAATAGGGTAAGAAAAGATCAGCAAATAAAAATGTTTAACACCAAAGTTGCATTAATTGCGACACGCAACAAGTTTTGTAACTGCTGCTTTGTACTAAGGTAAATATACTCCGCGGTCATAAATTCAATTCGCGTGCGCTCCTGTGTTTTGGAAAAAGAAACCCTCTCTTGATCGAAATGTTGACTCGGAAAAGTTAAAAAGGCGATTATGTAGAATTTTCGACCTTTACTCTTTACGGCCTTCAAAAAATTGTTCACTCGAACACGTTTCTTGTAACCAAAATTTCGCTGAGAGCGTAAATATTGACCGACGTGTCTGGTCGTTCGGTGGTAATTTACAAAAACCTCCCTTCGTCAATTAATAAAGATATCTGGTTCAAGTTTGAAATTGACAAGAATGGTGGCACCAGCTGTGGTAACACATTCTATGAATTTAAAATCGATCAAGCAGACATTATCGTAGCCCCTAGGGTTTTATTTCTTCTCTGTTAACAAAAGAAAAATATCTCACCAACATCAAAGAGCTTGCGCTCTTCGGAACGTACGGTGTTGTCGGCAGAACATCGTTATGAATAAGTGATGAGTAAGAACAATAGCGTGAATATATGAATGCTCAATGACCCCAGAATTTGGGGTACACACTTAAAGCGGCGTGAAGTTGTCATGTGA